>JARFTM010000145.1:0-83386 GCA_030278935.1 Trichoderma polysporum | reverse complement strand
GACCAAAATAATCAGCTCGTATGGAAATCCTCACTTCAGCCATCAGAGTCACATCATATTCTTTTCCAGATTTGTATTTATCACCTGCTCTTTACTGAGTTTGAGACCCACCCTCTTGACGGAACTCTGGATGGGAATGTATCTCACTACCTTCGCAATAACGTCTTCCTTGATTACTCTGCCACAAACTGGGTTGCTCACTTCCGAGCGTCAGGTATCGAAGAAAATGAGGTCATAGAACCACTGCAGCGAATCTGTGATGTGAGGTCAAGACGATGTTTGACTTGGTTTAGGATCTACTGGGCGAGCACGCAAACCAACTTTCCTCTAGGTTTCACGACCCTCATGATTGCCTCATACTTCGGACTTGAGAAACTTGTACAGCGTCAGCTAAAATTAGATCATGTTAAAATAGATTCCAGCGATAACACTTATCAGCGTTCCGCACTCTCTTGGGCTTCAGAGAACGGATTTGACGGTGTTGTGAATCTGTTGATTAAGGGTTCAAAGGTTCGCTTCAAAAAAGCTATCAAACTATCGTTTCCCAAACGCGCGGAAGTCGACGCAAGAGATATATACGGTCGAACGCCGCTATCATACGCCAGTTGGAATGGTCATCTGGCCATCGTCCAGCGGCTGGTTAAGGCAGGAGCCCGCGTCGACTCAAAGGATGAAATTGGAGGAACGCCAATATCCTACGCTCTTTGCACTGCACAACAGGATGTAGCTAACGAATTAATGAAGGGAGCCCAGGCCGACTCAGTGGATAAGATTCGTCAGGAACTACTCTTGTCTGCTGCCAAGAAGGGCCATGAGCCCATCGTCAAACGACTGCTCGATAATAATGCCGCCACGGAGGCGGCATGGGCTGCTCAGAAAGGGAATGAGGCTATTACTAAGCTACTGGTCGGGAAGGGAGCGGATATTGAAGCGAAGGATAGCGATGGCCATACGCCGCTATTATTAGCTGCTTGGAATGGGCATGAGGCTATTGCTAAGCTGCTGGTCGAGAAGGGGGCGAATATTAAAGCGAAGAATAGTAATGGCCATACGCTACTATCATTGGCTGCTTGGAATGGGCATAAGGCTATTGCTAAGCTGCTGGTCGAGAAGGGAGCGGAGATTGAAGCGAAGGATAGCAATAGCTATACGCCACTATCATTGGTTGCTTGGATTGGGCATAAGGCTATTGCTAAGCTGCTGGTCGAGAAGGGGGCGAATATTAAAGCGAAGAATAGTAATGGCCATACGCCGCTATCATTGGCTGCTTGGAATGGGCATGAGGCTATTGCTAAGCTGCTGGTCGAGAAAGGGGCGAATATTGAAGTGAAGGATAGCGATGGCCAGACGCCGCTATCATGGGTTGCTTGGATTGGGCATGAGGCTATTGCTAAGCTGCTGGTCGAGAAGGGGGCGGATATTGAAGTGAAGAATAGCAATGGCCAGACGCCGCTATCATTGGCTGCTTGGAATGGGCATGAGGCTATTGTTAAGCTGCTGGTCGAGAAGGGAGCGGATATTGAAGCAAAGGATAGCGATGGCCATACGCCGCTATCATTGGTTGCTTGGATTGGGCATGAGGCTATTGCTAAGCTGCTGGTTGAAAAAGGAGCGGAGATTGAAGTGAAGGATAATTATGGCTATACGCCGCTATCATGGGCTGCTCGGATTGGGCATGAGGCTATTGTTAAGCTGCTGGTCGAGAAAGGGAGCGGATATTGAAGCAAAGGATAGCGATGGCCATACGCCGCTATCATTGGTTGCTTGGATTGGGCATGAGGCTATTGCTAAGCTGCTGGTTGAAAAAGGAGCGGAGATTAAAGTGAAGGATAATTATGGCCATACGCCGCTATCATGGGCTGCTCGGATTGGGCATGAGGCTATTGTTAAGCTGCTGGTCGAGAAAGGGAGCGGAGATTGAAGCAAAGGATAGCGATGGCCAGACGCCGCTATCATGGGTTGCTTGGATTGGGCATGGGGCTATTGCTAAGCTGCTACGTAAATCTAAATAACTACAAGACTTCATTCATTTTATTAAATAGTAGCTATATAGACTGCTATAATAATGCTCCCCTTACTTTATAATTTTTTAATTCTATGGGCTTGTGCCTGTGGTTATGGCTTGGCTATGGATGCATTCTCTTTTAATTTATTATCTTTGTCAAGGATAGGTCGAAGGGGTCAAAGGTTTTTTATACTTTTGATCTGATAGCATCACATGACCGAAGCCGCAAGTAGAATTTAGCCACAAAATATACTAGAATTGTTAGGCTGTGATGAAATAGGATTTCAATTTTTCATATACGTGGATTTTATTTTGATATTTCTGCATTTGAGCGATCGCCTGTTGTTGAGTGGTCGCCCGTTGTTGAATGATCGCCTATTATTGAGTAATCGCCTGTTGGAAGCCATGTGGTGAAATATTTTTATTTTCTGTGAAATCTTCTAAAGTTTCATACAGCTTCTTTGCGGCCACGGGCATTGTATCTATAACGAGTTCAGTATATACTAACGTATCGTCCAGGCTTAAGCTCATCATTTGTTTTTTGGGCGATGATGATCTTAATGCAGAGCCCGCTCGGGAGCGAGATGTAGAGCGAGATGTAGAGAGAGATCTGGAGAGAGATCTGGGGAGAGATATCGAAGCCGAAGTGCTTGGAAAGTTGTGAACTGCCGATCGAGGCGTTGCTTCAGGATCGACCGACGCATCCACGCTCTCTAATCGGCGTTGGAATCTGTTCTCATAGTGCTAGATGGAGGACTGCCAAGGCAACTGCTAGATATGATGTTGTTTTTTCTCTTGCGTTTTTAGGTTGCGTCTGAAGGTGGGGGATTGTCATGCTTGCTAGCCTCCGAAAGGCTGCTGGACGCGATCTTAAGTTTTCTTAGCGCGATCTTAGGCTATTAAGTCGCATCCAAATATAGAGGAGCGTCATACTCTGCAGCCTTCTCTAAAGACTGCAAACCCAAGAATGAATCCAGCTATTCTTTATGGCGTATATATTTTATAAATATAAAGATAGAGGAAGGTAAAAGATTCTCCTAAGCCGGCAGGACGCTACTCTAGGCTACTCTTTGCAGCTGTGAAATGTTTCCGCATTGGCCTGCCAACAACCCTATAATTCCTCTATATATACGAGTATAATAGGTACTGTGTCTAATGTAAAACCTTGCCTAGCGCGCCCTTGCGCCTAGTGTATTCTAGTAGGGTAAGTGCTACTTTTAATACAGTAACACGCAAGAGAGTCCAAGATCGGTGAAGGGCACATATAAAAAACGGTGCACCCGCTCTGTTTAATATTGCAAGCCAGACCAGGAGAGGTTAGCGCCTTGAGCTTAGCGCCATGAGCCACATCTTCAAAAACCGGAAGCATAATATGCCTCCAACCTTTTAGCCCTAGACACCCAAATATGGCAGACTTCGCTCATTAAAGAAGATCGTACGCAAGCTGACTAATTGGCCTAATCCGGCCTAGCGTTGCTAGGGTATTTGGTTAGAGCCAATGTTGAGGAATTTGTTTTAATAATGACTTAAGTAGTTATATTAGCGCCCTTTGAGCTTATCGCCGTTTGCCTACTTTAATGCTGCATCACCTGTCTAGATTTTATTATCTCTTATTCTTCCTTCTCCTCGTTGACTCACGCCTTATTATTACCAATTCTCTATCTCATTGGTGTGAATTAGAGTGTTTTTAAGATACTCTTTTACCATTATAACTAAATATAGCTTTTGTCAGGTTTTGGTGATTCTATATATTATATAAAGAACCGTACACAAACTGATGTTTTTTTTTTTAACAGGGATGGAATATTTAACAACAAGTTCTTCCACATCCACAAGTTCTCAGTTTTATAAAGAAGGGAAAAAAGAAAAAGAAGAAGAGAGACAACGATACGTCACATTAAACAACTACGGCGGGGAATTTGGCCCCAAACCCGACATTTTAAATATAGCCACTCTGCCTGAATCAGTACCCAGAGCTATAATAGCGTCCATTGGCGGCATCTGTGGCGACATTGGAAGTAGTATATGAGGCCAAACGGCCGACTTGGAGTTTTGGTATTTGAATGGAAGCCACATTATATTATGCCCATTCCAAGTGATCCAGCATTTATCGGTACTCAGGCCGTAGCCACAAGTTGTCGTCTTTTGAGCATTGTAGGTAGTCATGTGTTGGCGCTGCTGAGCCTGGTCATGAGCTTCATCGAGATCTGTAGACAGAACTTGTGCTACTATCGTATGTTGGGCCTCTGTTCGATCTATGTCTAGTCTTATAGGGCCGATTTGGGTATACAGGTATGAGCCTGTATTATCAAAAGATATAGTATAAATCGTGGTATTGATCTCCAGTGTTTGCCGCTCTTTGCCCGTTGTTATATCCCAGATCGTTATGCTGCCACTTGAATTTGAAGCGAGATAACGGTCATCCGTGGAGAAGGCAACTGACAAAATCGGTTTGCCATAGCGTTTCAATATTTGTCGCTCTTTACCTGTCGCTATGTCCCAAATTCTAAGTATATTCGACCCTGTAGCAAGATAGCGGCCATCCGTGGAGAAGGCAGTCGACCTAATGGAGGTGTAACGGGGCCAATACTCACTGTAATGGTCTCCAAGTACTTGCTGCTCTTTGCCTGTTGTTATATCGCATATTTTCACAACCAGATCAAATCCCAAAGCAATAAAGCGGTCATCTTTGGAGAAAGCCACTGATTGAAATGTTTGAATATAGCCGCGAAGTGTTTGTCGCTCTTTACCTGTTGCTGTATCCCATATCTTTATCGTATTGTATGAGGCTGAGACGAGATGACGGCCGTCCGCGGATAAAGCAATCGACGAAATATAATCGCTGTGGTCTTCAAATGTTTGCTGCTCTTTGCTTAATGTTGCATCCCAGATCTTAATAGTCTTATTTGATCCCGAAGCAAGATAGCGGCCATCTGCTGAGAAGGTAACTGAGTGGACTGATTCGCTATGACTGCTAAATTCTTTTTGCTCTTTGCCTGTCGTTGCATCCCATATTTTTATAGTGTCACTCCATGACCCTGAGACAAGATAAAGGCTATCTCTTGAGAATTCAACCGAGGAGACTGGATAACTATAGCTCTTAATTGTATGTCGTTCTTTCCCTGTTGTTACATCCCAGATCTTTATATTTGTATCGTATGATCCTGAGGCAAGATAGCGGTCATTCATAGAGAAGGCAACTGATGCAACTGAGCCTTTATGACCCTTCAGTATTTGTCGCTCTTCGCCTGTTAATACATCCCAGATTTTTAGAATTTTATCATTTAGCCCGGCGGCGAGATAGCGGCCATCTGCTGAGAAGGCAATCGAATGGATCGGAGCGCCACCGCGCTGAACTATTTGCTGCTCTTTACCCGTTTTTGCGTCCCAGATCTTTACATTGCCATCGTTTGCCCCCGAGGCGAGATGAAGGCTGTCTGGCAAAAAGGCAACTGATGTAACTGAATCTGTATGGCCCTTCAGTGCATGTCGCTTTTCACCTAGCGTTACATCCCAGATTATTACTGTCATATCATGTGACCCTGAGGCGACATAGCGGCCATCCGTGGAGAAGGCGACCGAATTGACTGGACCGCTATGTCCTTTAAGTATTTGCTGTTCTTTGCCTAATATTGCATCCCATATCCTTACAGTCATATCGGATGATCCTGAGGCAAGACAGAGGCCATCTGACGAAAAGGCAACCGAGAGAACAGTGTCACTATGGCCCTCAAGTGTTTGTAAAAAAGAGCTCCAATTGGAATCCACTGTAGGCTTAACTTTCAGCCATTGAGGTTCTTCCTTAGTAAATATCTTCCGTATCAAGCTATTCGATGGGCTGAATATAAGCGCGGATGTGTATGCCTGGAGTGGGCTATCCGCAATCACCGGTCCGTTCTGTCGAATAAATCGCTGCGAATCATATACTAGTTCTAGTAATTGGTAGTCTGAAGATTGGTGGATTGGTAATTCTCGCTTTGTTTATCAGCTTCACTCTCAATTATTATAGGGCTATAACGAAAACTTACCCTTAGCCAATTTTTTAATCTTGGTAGGAAAGCATTAAGCTGTCGTGTGTCCTGGACTGGTTCCCGGAATTGGGCATATATTGATTTTTCCTTTGCTGATCAGTTTCACACCTAATTATTGCGACGGTCATAAGCTTACTCTCAGTAGATTTTCTAGCTTTCTCATTCCAAAAATCCCGTCCTTCAGACCACCCATAAGGCCTAAAGCCTCGAGCCAGTACAGGAAGTACTTTCGAAGGAATAAGAAGACCGTCTGACATTCATGGTCAACCTGATGCTGAGATTGACTATCACTGTTGTGCACATCGCATAAATGATCAACCCAATGGATACAAGAATAGCGTATGGCCATTAGTGGATCCGGCTCTGGTGCCTCGATTTTATTGACTGAGAGCCCAGGAGGGTATACATTATAGATATTCCGTCGTAGCGTGGCGGACATGGCTTGCAGCGACTGCGAGAAGATGACACCGTGGATGTTGGTGGAGCCAGGAGGGAAAATAGTAGATGCCTCTTTATCACCCAAGTAGTCCTTCGCTGATTGGTGTATAAAATAAACCTGACTGTCTCTTACGGTAAGAAATGAGCCACAGAGTCCTATTGCTTTTTGAATAAATTCGGCATCTGCAGGATTATTATTATCTGGGGATTCAACAAAGGAGCCAAGCTCAGCTAGAGTAACAGGCCGATATACAATCAACAGGATCGCGAGTATCCGATGACAAAAATTAATATCGTTAACATCCTCTAAATGATGTATCCGCTCCATCATCCTCTTATATAAAGAATCAAGTCCAGGCGGAAACTCATTTAGCCTTAGGAGGATATTCTGCAATGAGATCTTCTCTAGATTCTGACAGACCAAGGCTACCCAGAGAAAGGTGTCATTGGAGTTAGAGGATAAGTAGTGCTGAACAGCTTCCTTTGTTCCAGCATCGTATTTCCTCTTTTGCGCTAGATGCTCGACTTGGTGCTCGATATACATACTGACGGCTTCAGAGATGGACTTTTCATTAAGCTCCAGACATAGCCTTGTTTGCCGAGCAGTAGAATCAAGACGCTCCTCAATGTCTGGCCAGTTGCGACTAGAGACTATCCACTTGACACGAGAAAAGAGGGCGGACTTTATGTTAATAAAGTCGAGCAGCTTTGGTAGGTCGGTTATGCATTCGTCAAGTGCATCAATGACTATATAAGTCTGCTCTAGACTTGCATCCTCCAAGATACTTGAGAAGATATCCAATAATGCATTCCATGCATTCACATCATTAAAAAGCGCCTCTCCTCCATGTTTATACTTTTTTTGGACGTGGGAGAGGAGCAGCGGCTGCTGCTCTACAATCAGATAGATCAGGCCTCGCAGCACAGCCGCTGCACTATTGATGCGTGAGTCGGTGGCCTGGCAGAAGAAGTAGGATAGCAGCGTGTTTGCTTCTCGGCCCTCTAGTCGTGTCTTAGAGCTTAGCTCATTCACAATGCCGCAGAGCAACATTGTCTTGCCCTTGCCGGGATCGCCTTTGATCCAGAGCAGGCGGCTGCTTTCGTCGTCGCGCCATTGGTGGAAGTCCTTATGCTGGAGGATCCAGCGGTATGAATCTTTAAATAGGCCGCCCTTTGTGGCCTCAATGCGAACCTTATCGTAGCGGGGGTCGGTTGTTCGCAGATCCGCGAGGCATTTCGCATCCTCGTCTTCTCGCAACTTATCATTGGGCGAGTGGTGATGAACATCGCCTTGATGGATTGTCGCATTATCGCCAAAGCTGTTGCCAGCAATATTGCGCGAGTACGGCACCGCTAGATCCATTGCCGCTGTTGCAATTTTCTGAGACACTAGAGCTTATAATGCGCCCCAAGATTGTTCTAACTCTGTCGACCACGAGATCTTTTGAGCGCAGTGGGAGAAATTGACTGAGTGGTAAATCACAAACGATACCCAACAAGGGACACAATTGCACAAGATACAGAACACATCTGCGGGGTATGGAGATTTTAATGCGCAAGCATAGGAAGGAATTATAAGGCTGGAAATCTGCAGGATGCAGCCTGGCCATTGGGCTACTTTGGATTACTACTATGTACGGCTACCATCCCAATCTGCCCAATGATGTCTCCCATTTTTGCTGCATGTACGTACAAGCACACATAAGAGAGTATGTATGTGTGCTTACCCATTTTATACCCATTTCATACCCATTTTATATATACCAGCGTATCGGCAGAAAACGGCAGGCGTCGCTCGTTAATTAAAATCTTATGGAAACGGAGATTTTAAACAACTGCTGAATATATATGGAGTATATACCAAAATATATATGTCCCTTCGCAGCTCCACTCTCTCTGTTTTGGACGGCCGTTCCGTGACCCACACTTTGCCGTCAGCATCTTAAGCTCCGGTTCTAACTTCTAGGCATCCAAATTTATTAGGCAAATTAGCCAACACTAAATTTCACAGAGCTCTTTGCGCGAGCCTAGCAATACTACTAGTGATGACCAACGTGGTTTTCACCTAGAATCCGAGCAGGTTGTTCGGCTTTCAGTGCTCTCACTCATACATTGAGTTACCCCTACCTATTGATAGTGGCGCTAAATGCAGCATTTTCGAGCACTGTGGTCACTATAAGCCCAGCACTCCGTAGGAGCTAAGGAAAGCCGCGGAGTTCCGGGCCCACATTGAAAGCGTTACGCCCAATGGTGTTATACGACACAATGGTCAAAATGACTTGATATAATTTCCTCTATCGGGCTGTTTACATGGCGCAAATCCGCGGTAATGCGAGATTGGGTTCAAATGCAGTTCCATCATCTACTTATAAAAGGGGACCAGTACACCGTACGTAGAACGCCGTGTCGTATCATCTGTACCCAAATAATAAATGCTTTCGCCGACGTACACAGATTCACATAATACTCATACTCATACTCGTACTCATACTCGTACTCATTCACTCTCCCTACACTATGCCTGTCATTGACGTCTATGCGCCGGAGGGCCTCTTTCCAGCCGACCGAGAACAAGACCTGGCTGTCTCCCTGATGCTGTCGGCTCTGCGCGCCGAAGGCTTCCCAGACCCCTCCGAAGCTATCCGCGATGTGGTCGGCACACTCTTCCACCACCAACCCATCACCACCTTGAACACATCACATGCGCGCGTCGTGCGTATTCATGTCACTGCTGCTGTTGGCGGCTTCAACCAAGCCGGCCTCGACTCCTTCATCCCGGAAGCCACGCAACTGGTCGCTGTGGCGTCGGGCGATCCGTCACAGGCAGAGCGTACGTGGATATACATCACCGAGGCCATTGGTCTCGGCCTTAACGGGGTGGTGCGGGCTGGTAAACCGAGCGCATAGTGATTCTCAATATTCGTGTGGAAGGGGCTGAAGTATTGCTAGTGTCCAGGTTTATTATTCGGCTACGTTATGGCAGTTTAGTTGCAGAGGTAGCGGCGCTGAAACTAGAGCATACTCAATGCTGGCTTTATAGATACATCAAGGAATACTGCAGACTCTTTAGTTTATCCTATCTTTATGATTCAAAATGCGTGAATTAACGTCGCCCGTTTATCCTTTTTTTTATGTTTATTTTCACCGAGTCAATCAGTTGTAAATGGCGAGACAGACAAGTTATGTTCTTGAACAAATGCGCGAATTGGCTTCTGCCTACATAATCGAGCGTATTTGAAGAGCCTGAAGACTTCTTTGAAGTAATTACAGTTTTCTTTATCTTTCTTAGATAGCTCGTTCGAATATTATGATAGTGTGGCGAGTCGCGATCAACCAACGGGGCAATAGGATCGATAAATAAATGATGGTGGTAAACTTTGGAATTGGGTACAAGTTTCT
Source organism: Trichoderma polysporum (assembly GCA_030278935.1). Lineage (NCBI taxonomy): Eukaryota > Fungi > Ascomycota > Sordariomycetes > Hypocreales > Hypocreaceae > Trichoderma > Trichoderma polysporum. The sequence goes on along the minus strand of JARFTM010000145.1, from coordinate 73,513 downwards.
GCAGTTCCTTGGCAATAGTCAGCTTGCCAATGCCTGGATATTCGTTGATGTAAATATATGGTGGTATGGTAGTAAGGAATGTAGCTCCTTTCCGACCAGAAGCATATGATGCTAGGTGATGGGAATTTGGAAAGTTGATTGGCACTAATTATTAAATTGGCAGCTTGCCTTTATTTAGTGTAGATACATGCAGTGAGTGACTCACCACTATGAATGGGAGCACAACCTTTCTCCAATAAGGTTTTCATCACCTCACATCATCACCTCACATCACACCGCCATATACTCTTACGCTATCGCCTCTCGCTCAAAAAACCATGGCACTACTAAAGGATATCATTTCTCTACCGGTGGAAAAATCTATCAACTTACAACTCCTCAATAGCTCAGCCGACGAGTTTCGAAAGTCCCAGCCCTCTGCGTCCGGCCAACCGTATGATAAAATCGTCGTTGGAGCAGCTATTCTCCAGTATGCATCCGACTTAGCCTCAAAGACGCCACAGATTCTTCTCTTGAAAAGGGCGTCTCATGAACCCCATTTTCCGAAAGTCTTTGAGCTACCTAGCGGAAAAGTCAACCCAGATGACCCAACCCTTAAGTATGCCCTTTTCCGCGAGATAAATGAGGAGACTGGACTCGATGTTGCTGAGATTCTTGCCGAGTTAAAGCCAATAATATATACGACTAAAAAGGTTGGTATAAGTGCTGCTAGAGAGAAAGATGTTGTTTCTAAGAATGCTATTCAGCTTAATTATGTCGTTTTGGCATCTCCTGGCGACGTAAGGCTCAACGCTAATGAGCATTCCAAAAACTGTTGGGCCAGTGAGGGAGAGTTGAATATGCTGGATATCACAGATGCGATGAGAGTAGTGATTCGGGAAGCATTCTAGTGGGCTTTAAGCCAGTGATCTATAGTTGCTAGCCCGAGCTTTTTGGCTCACCCTGGTTATATTACACGGTTTTCACCCAACCCTAATCGCTAGATTCCTTGCCAGTAGACTCTTACTCTATTCCAGAGCCTTCCCGCAGCCACTAGTGCGGGTGCCGCGGTCAAGCGGTACATTATGATGCATGAAATATAATGTTTCCGAATCGTGGTTTTCTTTGATGTCACCGAGAATGACAAAGCTGTGTGAGAGGCAAACAGACCCTGTGAGACTTGGGAATTTTCAGCCTTCCTGTAGTATCTACTCTATATAACAAATTGCTGCTTCAGCCCAGTCGCGTAGAACATGCCCTCAGCCTACCCCTTATTGTCTGTGTTCTCCATTTTTGCCCGTGCTACTTCATATATGACGTCGAGATAATGGTCAATGACTGCCTGGTCTTTGTGGGATGTCCATACTGGAAGTTTGATAGCTTCCTCGTAGAAGGCCTGTGCTTTCTGGAAAGAAACTTGTCATCTCGGAACACGAGGGATTCCGTCAAGATACAAGTGTGGAAATAGCTTCTCTGGGGTTGTGTATAATGCCTCTCTATGGAGAAGTCCTGTGGACTTCGGAATGTTGACCTCACAAAGACCATGACTGTGTAGCTCGCGGACGAATAACTCTCGATCTAGCCCTTTTAGCGCTTGAAATGAGTCAAAGCGAAGAACCAGAGCGTACCATGCAGGCTCTATATGAGCTTTACCCAACGAAGTCAAGCTAGGAGTTTTGATAAAAGGAATGTCTACCAGTCTAGATATCATTTGTGAGGCATAAAGTGCCTTGAATCTGAGTATACCATGGAGGTGTTCCAGTTTTGTGAAAGCGAGAGCAATAGCAAGTGGATGCGCACGGTTCTTACAACCAGGCCCTGTCAATGCATATGAATACAAGGGATGATCCGCAGGAATTTCCGCCTTGCGTCGTTTGTTATAATGGCTCCACAGGAGTTGTCGGTAATACCATTCGGCATGCTTGGTAAGTGTGATACCACCCTCCCCACCACTGACGATTTTCTGTCCCTGAAGTGACCATGCTGCAGCAACTTCGAATGTTCCTACAACATTCCCATCAATCTTTGCTCCATGTGCATGAGAACAATCCTCGAGAAGTAGAACATTGGGGTGGTCTTTGAGAATGTCGCAAATTGCTTTCATATCGCAAGGGATTGCTCAGAGATGCGTGACAACAACTGCTTTCGTACGGGAGGTAATCGCGGAGAGTATGGCTTCCGGGGATATAGTTCCATCTTCTGAAGCGTCGCAGAATACCGGGATAGCGCCAAACTGCATTGCCGGAGAGCTCGTTGCATGGAAGCTGAAACTGCTGAGAATATACCAATACTATATCCTATATCCCTTCGCAGCTCCACTCTCTCTGTCTTGGACGGCCGTTCCGTGACCCGCACTTTGCCGTCAGCATCTTAAGCTCCGATTCTAACGTCTAGGCATCTAAATTTCCTAAAACAGCCGTCTTTTTTCTACCTCAATTTGACCTCGAGAGTGGGAGTAGTTGTTAAGTCAATTGGAGAGGATTTCTACAAACTGCAAAGAGATCTACTTGTAACACGAATGTATTTGGTAAAGTGCTTGTAGATCCAACCCAAATTTTAGCTGGCTGGCAATCTAACTTAATATCAAGACTCAGTATTATCCTAGACATGAAATCCAGAGACTCCTTTTACAACTTTAATTAAAATTACCTTTTCCAATAGAATTTGTTTCGCAGCAGCTTTAGTAAAAGCTACAAGAGCAGACCTTGCTTGGTGAGCTCGCAGGGTGTCCAAATCTTTAAATCTATAGCAATACATTATTAAATAATGCAATACAAAGCTGGGCGCGCAGTATTATTGTCTCACCTCTCAATAGTGAAGAGTTCTTCAACGCCTTCACTATTTACTTCTGTAAATAATTGAAACTCGAAGCAACCTAGTTCATTTCAATAGCGTAATCAATAATCCGTTGATAGAGATCGATGACCTTGGTGAGATTTAGTGACGGTATATTTTTAACCAAGTAATAAACTGTTTTTCCCTATCAGTGATGGCTTCATATTGAGGTGGAGCTAATTGCAACCTAATATAAACTTATTTTAGTGTGTATCCACAGCGGCATCAGCCACCTATGGAGCAGTATATAGATACTTGTTCTGTTGTCTTTAGTGAGGTTTCATCAATTCACGTACCACGTGAAGACAGAGTCTTCCCAATAATAGCTTGATAGAAGCACAAACTAGTATCGCTAGTTGTAGTTAAACACCCGCCATGCGCTCTTACCGATGTAACTAGTAAAGCATCCGTAAGAGGTATTTAAGCTCTGTCCTTCAAAATTAAAGACGTTATAATAGCCTGGTAGAGTTGGACTAGCCTCGGGAAAAGTTGCCTATACACTTACACAAAGTTCCGAAAAGGGCTGATCGCTTCATAAGTGTTTTTTTTATTAGACTCATTGCGTTATTGACGAGTATCTAAAGAGGGGTCATACTGCTCTCAGCAAGTATAAAGGGTATCAATGCAGTCATTTGCATTACCCATAAGCAGCACCCTTCTATGTCAAGCCACAGCAATTAGAGTGCCGTGCGGAGATCTCTTCAGGCACACATCCAAATTTATAGCGAAGAGATGCACATAATTCTTTTTCAACGGAGCACAACTTACTTTAGCATTCTTTTTCCTGCCCTTTCCTTGTTATAGGCCTTAGGAGGATTTTCTCTTCAGCGGCTGGGCGGTCTTAGGCGAAGTCATCCCCCGCAGCGAAGCTCTTTTGGACTCGGACAACGAAGCAGCTGCGCTGTTCTCCTAACTTCATCAGGCGGGACAACTAGATGCATTTTAGAGCCTAATATGCACTTGATTCTGCTTTGTGTTGAAATACGATTCGGTACTGAACATAATGCCCTCCAAAAAAATTAAAAATTGCCAGCGAGGTGTCCTGAATAAGGCCCAGGTTAGTTCCTTGTCATTGGAGGACTCTTCACCGAGAAAGAGGGCTATGCCCAAGGCAGAAACGAGGCAGAAGCTGCATACGGAACATGGTTGGACCAACATAAGGCGGGTATACTGCACGTCGCCTACTACAATTATGAGTCACTACTCATAGCAGTGTATTCTGCCATTGATATTAGGCAGCCATCAATTAAAACTATTCCTTGGCCGGCTCTTTATGTGGCGGCTGTGGTGGTTGGCGGGCATTGAGCAAGCTGCACGCTCACAATGGTCCAATAGCACAGCAAAGCTGGAAATTCTACATAGCAAAATAGATGGAACATGAAATGAGATGAATTCCACTACTAGTCAAAATTATTTAATCCATATGGACATTCTCACTGCTATATTAACCTTTCCTAACTCGCGGTGCATTCTCAAGCCAGTGCGAAGCGACGCAGTCTTACGATATATATTTGTAAATTTCAGAGCATATTAAGCCTTTGGCCGCCAGCCAGTCAAAATGAACGGATTTAATATCGACGCCGAGCTAGTTGCAGTCCTCAGAGACTTGGACGAAGATGAACTTGAAGCCTTCGCAGATCTACAAAGAGATCCTACAAATGATGAACAAATCGAGCTATCCATCTATTGCTGTGTCCTGAATTTCAAAAAGTCGCATAATACAGAGCATCTTGAACCGGCTATTCAGCTATCACAAGAATGGATAACTGCGATACCCGAGAGCTATCCAGATTACAATCGGCGATGTGGCATTCTCGACACTCTAACAATTTGGAGTTATGGGTACAATAAAACCCGAGGTGGGGTTATGATGATACCACCGCTGTTCGTCCTACCATGAATGTCTCCAAGGAGAGATTTCTCTCAAAATACGAAGCTAGAGAGATGCTGATATATTTTATGAGGTAGAAGGGAGAAGGCAACTGATGAAGCCAGAGTCCTACTCGATTTTCTGAATGATCAAGCGGCGGACATGGCAATCAGGTTTGAACAGTCTGGCAGTTTTGAACATTTAGACGGAGCCATTACGATAATCGAAAAAGCGATGAGCATAGCAAAGGAAACAGCTTTGGCCGACAATAGTATCATGCACGTTGTGTTCTTTAACCTCAAAATCTGGCTCACGAAGCGATTTGGCTCGGAAACGTCAATAGCCGATATGGATCGAATTATTGGTCTTCTAAGGAAGGCACTGGAGATAGTTATCTACGACTCGCCAGTTCGCGTTTTCTATTTAGATCATCTTGGATTCTGGCTTTCCTCTCGATATGAGCTTACAGGATCCACAGATGATTTAAACGAAGCAGTCAGTGTAGGAAGGGATGCTGAGAAAGCCATCTCTCCTCGCCACTTACATCGAGGAGGCTACCTACAAAATCTTGGCAGAGCGCTCAGCAGAAGATTTGAGCAGACTAGTTCAATGGCCGATTTGAATGAAGCAATCAGAGTAACAAGTGCTGCAGTCGATATTATCCCTCACCATGATCCAGATCGTGCAAACTCTTTGAACAGCCTCGGAGGACTTCTTGGAGCTCGATTTGAGAGGATAGGATCGATGGTTGATTTGAATCGGGCAATTAATATAGCATTTGAAGCTTTAGATGCTACCCCTCACGAAAGCCTAGAGAGATCTGGCCGTTTGAGTAATCTTGGAAGCCTACTTCGTAAGCGATACGTGCGGGTGGGATCAATAGCTGATCTAAATCAAGCAATTGATGTTACGAATAATGCGATAAGCATCGCCCATGATGATGATATACACCGCACAACATATCTGGCCAACCTTGGAGTTTTCCTTATCCACCGATTTAAACTAAGAAGGTTACAGGTCGACTTGGACAAAGCAATCGAGGTGGCAAGTGCTGCAGTGGACGCCACTGCTTACAACCACCCAGAACGCGCTACGCGTTTAAGAAATCTTGGGATCAATCTCGGCCGGCGCTATGAAATAACGGGATCAATGAATGATTTAAACCAAGCAATTGATGCCACAAGTAATGCACTAGATGCATTCTATCATGATCGTTTGGATCGCGCTGATTGTTTAAATACACTTGGATCCTTGCTCGGCTGGCGATTTAAGCAGACAGGATCAACGGATGATATGGAACGTCAGCTATCATTATACATGGAGAATTGGCATAGCAATACCGCATCAACGTCTCAACGTATTAAGTCTGCTCAGCTCGCCGCGGATATTTTCATATCACAGCAAAATTGGAAAGAGTCTAGCCAGCTACTGCAAGACGTCATATTGCTTCTGCCTACTATAAGCTCGCGATCTTTACGCAGTTCCGATGCGCAGGTCTTGCTTGCTGACACCATACATTTTGGTTTGCCCTCATTAGCAGCCGCTTCTGTGCTCAACGCTGGAAAGCCTCCAGAAGATGCCTTGCGACTTCTAGAACTTGGCCGTGGCGTTATAGCAGGTGTGTTGATGGATATGCGAGGAGATATCTCTGATCTTAAAATGGAGCACCCCGATTTAGCGGCGAAATTTAATCGCCTCCGTGATGAACTGGAGACACCTGTTGACCATACAAATTTACTATCTGCTGATACGAAAGTCTCTTCTTGGGAACTAAACAGAGAAAGACGTCATGAAGCAGAACAAGAATTCGACCAGGTCATTAACACAATCCGTACTCAACCGGGGTTTTTCGACTTTCTCCAGCCGCCAACTGCAGAGGAATTGATGAGTGCGGCAGAGCAGGGACCAGTCGTTATTGTGAATGTAAGCTCCCTTCGCTGTGATGCGCTTATCGTCGAGCGTAGTTCTATCAGGGTGGTAGAATTGCCAGGTCTGACACTAGAAGAGGTTGGCAAGCAGGCCAATCATTTGGTAGCGACCAAATCAGACCTATCATCCTCACTAGAATGGCTTTGGCATAAGATTTGCTTCCCGATCTTGAACGCACTCAATTATAACGACCCTGTATTGGATGATAATTGGCCCCATGTCTGGTGGATTCCGACCGGGATTTTAAGCTTAATGCCTTTGCATGCCGCCGGTATCTATAAGCGCGCATCTAAAGATACAGTCTTAGACAGGGTCATATCATCATACGCATCATCTATTAAGTCATTACTCCATGGGCGTAAACATCGCATTCAGCCTATCAAGTCATCTTTAGAAGACTCTGCTCTTATGGTATCTATGCAAGAAACACCAGGATTACCAGATAGAGGGTACCTTCAATTTGCCGATAAAGAAGTGGACATGTTGCAAAATCTCTGCCCATTATTTCGACTGGCCCCAGTTGTGCCATCACGACGCAAAGACGATATTATTACTCACTTATCAAAGTGTAAATTATTTCATTTCGCAGGCCATGGGAAAGCAAATCCTAAACAACCTTCTCAAAGCTGTTTACTTCTTGAAGACTGGAAAGAAAATCCGCTGACTGTTGAGGAAATACGCGACAGTCGATTACAAGAGAACCCCCCGTTTCTAGCATATCTCTCGGCTTGCTCTACAGGAGCTCTTAGTCCTGTGACAGGCCTGTATGATGAGGGAATTCATCTTGTTAGTGCTTTTCAGTTAGCAGGATTTCGACACGTTATCGGAACACTTTGGGAGGTATCAGATAAGCACTGCGTTGATGTGGCGAGGATCCTATATACAACAATCCAGGAAGAAGGGATGACGGATATAGCAGTTAGTCGAGGACTGCACCGGGCACTTAGAACGTTGCGGAATAGAAACTTTGGAGAGGATGACCAGGTCAGAGACGCCGAGTTAATATGTACTGAGAAGCCAGCACGAGTTGTGACAGATTTCTTTTGGGTTCCATACATTCATTTTGGTGTATAGTGGAGACTTGCCGTGGCGTTGAAATAGAGATAATACATTGAGAGCTACTGGACAGTTGATGAGATTCGGAGTCAAACTTTTATCAGCCTCTAGAGATAGCAGCCAAGCCCCTTGATATTTTATCATGTTAGGAGAGAGTTCGGCCAAAAGATTTCCCCAGCTTCCCTTTTGCGTTGTTGGCCGTGATGTTTCATGTAAGAGAAAAGTTGGTTATAGTCAACCCATGTATGCATCAAGCTAACAACAGGCGAAACGTCCCAATTGTGAGTACGGGGTACACGCAGAAGCGTACCATTCTATACATGCTATATTGTCTAATTAATCATGCTTCAATTCTATATAATAAACTCCATCGATATATACAAGTGCCTAATGAACGCCTGTCTGAAAGATCTGAACGATGTTTGAGCGGGCCGAGGAAACAATAATCCGGCGCCGGGGGGCCCTGATGGCCAGCGTAAACATCTTCTTGGGAAACAACTGAATCTCGATCAAATCTCTATAACACTCTCATATTTACCTCGCCATAAAAATGGAATCAAGAATATCCTCCAATCTTGCATCTGCAGAAAATCCATTCCATCTCAATTTATTCTTCAACACCACACGGCATAATCCCAACCTCAACTGGGAGTGCTCCACCAAAAATAATAATGTGGCTGGGGAACCGCTCGTTTTGGTTCGGTGGCTGGGCGGCTTTTTTTCTCTTTCTTTAGTCTCGGCTCGTTGCCGCCCATCCGTCCCACCTTGTGCCTGACCTTGGCCAAGCTTGGCTCGTCATAAGCTTGCTTTTTTGTACGAACCAACACAACCAAGCAAATCACCAAACAGAGGGGAGAGAGAGAAAAAAAGAGAGAGGCGGGACAACCTTTTTTTCTCACTCACCCACCCACTGTCACTCAGTCATACACTCAAGATACTAAAAATGCCCTGTTGAGTGAGACACAGGAAACAACAAACCCCTGAAAGCGACATGATGCAGTTGTTGTACATGCCATCGTCATCCTACTGAGAGGGCCCTCGTTGCATTGCATTGCGCTCTTCGTTCTCGCGTATCGATTCGTCTATCTCTCCATCTCCAGCTTCCACACCGTGCCCGATCTCCCTCTCTGGACACTCGGAGTTCTCCAACAACAGCATTTCCGCCTCTTTTCTTTTACTCTCTTCATCTTCGTCTTCCCTCTCGCTTGTCTCTCTGTCCTTCAACCTCCAACGCCAAGAAGCTTTGGTACATATCCGCACCCAATCAGCTGTTGCTTTGCGCGCATCAGTGTCTCCATCCAGGGGCCATAAACGGCAGACAGACAGACAGACATACAGACAAGACAACAAAAAACCATGCCTGCTCTACCGCTTCTTTCACGGCGGCTGCTAAGCGAGCTCACCAAATCCCCACAGCTCTCAGCCCTTGTCCGCTCTTCCTCACTTCCAACGAGAACGAGCGACAATGGCGATGGCGATGCCGCCACCCTCATCGCTCGACAACAAGAAACTCCCACCTTCGTCGTCATTCCCGACTCATACGGTTCCCTCCACAACTCCCTCTCCCCCGGCGCCATCGTCGGCATCGTCCTCGGCTCCGCCGTCGGCTTCATCCTGCTGCTAATCATCATCTACACCATCCTCGGCTTCGGACCCCTCTCCTCCCTCGTCCGCACCGCAGACGTCACCGAGACCAAGTCGTACGTCTCGCGCAGCATGCTGAGCTCCGCCCGACCAAAGACCGAAAAGTACAAGAAAAAAGTCCCTCCCATGCGCGCCGCCGAGATCCTCTCCGTCCGACGAGAGCGCACCACGAAGACGTCCAAACGCAGGGCCGAGAGAAGCAGACAGTCGCCCATTGTAGTGGAGCCCATGAGGAGGAAGCGGGAGCCGTCGCCGCTAACGACCATTTCTTCGTCGTCCTCGGGAGCGCCCGGTCCGGCGCCGAGGAGAGACCACCTGCCCGCAGACTACGACGAGGAGAATGAAGTGGTCGTCATTGAGGAGAACACGCCGTCCTCGAGGCGGCAGAGCGGAAGAGCTGGTCCGTCGAGGGACGCCAACGGCAGGGGGAGAAGATCTAGCAGTCGGAGATCTAGCTACAGCGAAAACGACGACAGGAGATACCGCCGCTGAATTGCGTTGACGACGAGCATTTGTTGATTTTTACTCTTTTTTTTTGTCTTTACTTTTACTTTTGGTTACAAGCAATGTATTATGATGATGTTATGTTGGCGTATGATTCCAATTTGGTTGGACAGTTGTTGCGTTTTTCTTTTAGAACAAACATACTTACTCACACAACTTGCATATTAACGACGAAGAATGAACAAGAATAATGGATAGCGCATCTCAATTTTAAACACAAACTTTCACAATACATACATTCATGCGCAGGCATATATGAACATATGTATATAAATGCTCAAGTCAGGTATATTCCATTTCCCAGTACTGCCACTCACAGCACTCCTATATCCATGAGTAAAAGGGTGAAAATAGTTCCCGAGATATCATCAACACGAAACCTCCATGCATATAAAACCAAAACCAGAACAAGACAAAACAAAAAATACAGGCAAAGCTATAAAAAAAAACTTGTGGGTATGTACGTATGTTATAAAAAAAAGATTCTCGCAGCCTTCTTATAAAGACATTGGTCCCCCGTCTCCTCCGTCTCCCCCATCTCCTCCTGGTCCCATATCATTCCCACCCGAGTGTCCGCCTGCGCCATTCGATCCACCAAACCCGGCGTTCCCTCCCTGGGGCCCACCAAAGAAAAACGTATCAAAGGGATTCATTGGCTGTGCTGTTGTTTCCGTATAGTCGTTATGCATGCCTTCCCAGTTCAAGCCAAACCCAAAATCCATCTGGCCTTGGTCCACGCCTCCAAAGCCACCGTTGGACCCAGTCCCAAGCGTCTGCAAGAACTCCATCGTCTGCGCATCCGGGTATTCCATATGCCCCTGAATGCCAAACTGTTGCTGGGTTTGTGGAGTTAGAAACGGGTTCCCACCGCTGGTGCTGCCAGGTGTAGCCTGGCTGCGTGGTACAGATGGCGACGCAATCATCGATTGGTCCACGACGGAGCTCCCATCGTCATAGCTACCGTTCCGCCGTGAGGGGCTCGGCCGACCATGGCTGTGAGAGTGGGCCATTGTCACCGGTGGAGTGGTCATATCTCCAGCGGTTGAGAGGCTAGGTGATGATAGGCTATCGCCCATTGCCAAGTCGAACTGGAACTGTTGCTGCTGTTGCTGTTGTTCAGACTGGTGATGGTGGCGATTCCGGGGTCCTGGCTTCTTGGGCGTTATATCTGAAGGCGTAGGAGCCCAGTTGGTGGTCTCTCTCCTAGTGGGTGGTCGGCGTGTCTGCATGACAGGCGAACCGAAGCCTCCTTTTGAGGTGGCCATCTGGATGGTGGCCTTGGCGGTTCGATCAAAGGCGTCGCGGCATGTTTCTGCCGGCGGACACTTGTCGATCATATCGGTAAATACTGACTTGGCTGCAAGTACGGTAAAATCTACTTCGTCCATGGTCTGTTCACGCGTTCTTTAGTTAGCGATTTGGCTCCTCTCCAAGTTTTCATCTTCCCTTTCTCTCTTCTCTTTCTTGTATTATGTGTTTGAAAGGAGAGGATTTTTAAAAACACTTACCAGGCGGCTCCTCACAGTGGGAGAGTGCCATATGGCGTATAGATATGATATGCCAGCCATAAACAAATGGTGCGTAGATAAATACGTGTAGCTTACCAGGCTGCTCAGATGCAGCTGTCTATATATACGTAGAATCTTTTGCCCTGCCTCGGCGACTTTAAGGTATATGCGCTCCTCGTCTTCACGCAGCTCGGCAGTGAAGGCGGTAGGGCTGTTTACTTCGTTTGAAGGATTATACTCTCCTTCAAACATGGCGGGGATACTTAAGCTCTGTTTATACAGTAGCACAATGGCCTGCCAGTAGTTCAGATGTAGGAACTCGGTCGAAAAGGCGACACCAGTCTCTTGTTTTGAGGGAACCTGGTCCTTCCATTCACGAAGCCTCCGGTCAATATCCATTCGCCATGATCTATATGAGTCAAACTGGACAAGATAGGGAGATGGCAGCTGTCTATTCATCTCTGGATAGAGTATTCTCGTCTGGGTCCCGGTTTTGGCGACTTGCGCCTGATTATATTGCAAGACTTGAAGGATCTCCGACTGCAGTATGCGCAATCTGAAGTAGTGGTGAGCAACGCGCTTATAGCTCGGCTCTTCGCTAGAGGGGCGCAGACTGGCCAAGCTATTGGGTGTGATAAAGGCATCGTCAAGGACGGAGGGGAACTCGGTCGTGATGACATGGTCACTGATACCAAACGGTCTACCAACGCAGGTGCTTACAAGCCTGTCAAACGAATAGGTGCACCACCATAGTCGTCGTCTCATGTCACGGATCCAGATACGCCTCCCTCGGTCTGAGCTGCCGCCGTTGAGATCTTGCGGTTCGGTGGCAGTGCCGTCAGGGTGATCGTGGCTTGAGGGATTCTGCCCACTGCCCTCTATATCACCTCCGTCTTCATGGTGAAGACCAAGATCAACCGCAAGACGCACTGCCACGCCAGTTATATACCAAAGGCCTGGCGGAACTGGTCGAAGGAGCGCAAAGTTGGCAAGCAAAAGAACGGCCTGTAGTACCTCAAGCCCGCCTCCGCTACTACTGAGGCACTCTTCAAGGTGGACGATTGCGCTCGCGTGATACTCCTCCGGCTGGCACTGATTCCGACTCCGTTGAAACGGCAGTCCTGGACCGCCGGGAGCCTCCGCCTTGATCGGCTCCCCGACAATAACACCACAGCCGATAGCGAAGACCATGTTGAGCATATACAGCTCTCTCGCACTCAAATCTCGGCCATCATTTGCATATGCCCGCTCAAACATGCGCATGAACTCCCCACGATGCAGGATGGGAATCTGTGGATTTGCGTGCTCAAAATAGAGCGTTACCAGGCGCATGGCCACGTCCCTAGTCGGGAATGTGGCCGGTTGGATGGTTGGCCGGGTATGTAAACCGAAAAACGAATCGCGCATCGAGGTGCCAGCCCCAGTCGGGTTCGAGTGATGAGAAGAGACGGATTTCTCTAACCCGCCGCTTTGGTCTGATACCGAATACTGGACAGCCGCAAGCACAACACGAGCAAATGAGACTCCTGACGTGGAGGCGAGTGATCGCGGCTTCGACGAGCTAACAATGTTCAACATGGCCGGACTTTGGTCACCCTGCTTCTTCGCTGGGAGCAATGCATTATCCAGTCCCTGGCTATGATGACTGTGAGGTCGCGAGATGCGAGAGTCTGCGTATTCAGGCTGGCCGGAGTAGCTCGTATCGCGTACAACCGGGAAGCTGCCGTCGGCACCAGGGCGAGAGCATAGGTCAAGATCATCGGCCGGCGGAAACGGGATGTTGTTAGATTCTAGGAGCCTCTCCAGCACCTCAACGCGGGTTTCAAGATAAAACACATAGCTATAGGATCCACAATTAGCAACGTCACACAAACAACTTGAACCGAAATGAAGAATACAAAAATCAAGGACGGAGATGGACAGAAATGATTTTCAACACGTGTTTCATTTTATTCGTCTTATTGTTTCGCATCCGCTCACCTTCTGGGAATCTCCTTCTTCGTTATAGGGTCATAGCCTACGCAAGGGACGCCAACCTTGTTGCAGCTCGCGCAGCTGGGTAGCTTCTGATCGCACCTATTCTTGCGTAGGCGACAGCGATTGCACGCGCTCACATTGCGAAAGTTGCTGCTCTGCCCAGGTTTGCCAGCCGGCGCAAGACTATCGATGGTGGCGGCGGCGGCAGCGGCAGCAGCAGCAGTGGTGGTTGTGGAGGCTGTGCTACCCTCAGCTGTGGTACCGGCGGCAGCAGCAGTAGAACCAGCATCAATTGCGCCCGCACCGGGGCCGGGACCGGGACCAGGAGCAGCAGCAGAGGCAGAGGCAGACGAGACAGGGATACCAGGGTACACAGCAGCCGAGGCGCCGACCTCGCCGGGGCCGCTGCTTGCGCTGCTGCTTGTCACCCCTCCTAGATTCGCATTGCCGGCTTGCTGCTCAGGGCTCGAGAAGCCGTTGCGCGATGACGTGCCGTCATACGAGTCCTGCCGCTGACGTTTGACGCTTTTCTGGAGGATCGGGGACGGCGGGCCATGCGTGGGCATGGTTTAAGAACAATGAGGCAAGGTTGGCTTGTGCTAGGCTGACGGTCACCCAACGAGAAGAGCTGGCGAGGTTAGGGTCGGGGGTGCAGCGTTAGATCCTCTGGGGGAGAGGAGAAAGAGGCAGAGCCAGATGAAGAGCCTGAGAAAGGAGGAAGAGAGGGTCACGGCAGCAGCCTGCATACACACAACTGATACAGATACTGTCTCCGGTTTTTTTCTTCCTTCGCCTGGTCTCCCCCTCTTATCCCTTGCCTCTTCTCTCTGTGTCTCTTTGGTGCTCTTACGTAGAAGCAGAAGCGCCACGCATACAACAAGTCAGGCGGTAATAATGACAAGGGGAAAGGTTCTCGGCCTAGATGGACAAATCGGACAGACACCTCGAAAGTCAGATCGCAGTTCAGCCAGCGGGGGGGGGAATGTGGGACAGCATGCATGCAGAACACAGAGACTCAGTTTGATTCGACTCACCTCTGGCTTCCCTCTGGTTTCCGTTGCACAAACACTTGTCTATATGTAAGAAGCTTCTTTTATCTGTTTCTCTCTCTCTCTCTTCCCTTCTACTCCTTCTCTTTTCTTTAATTTTTCCCGTCTTCTCTCTCCCGCTCTCCTTCGTTTTTCTCTTTAATATATGTATATTCAGCAACTGGCCAATCCTGTGCTCGGCTTCCCTTGCTCCGCTATCCCATCGTCCAGAATCAGGCACAGGCCGAATATCGGCCAGGAACACAACCAAGCGGCTATCGGAAGAAGCACAAGCGGTTGACAACGCAAAATGCCTAGTGCTACCGGGTTTGACGGCACGTGGACAGAAAGCAAGAGTAGGCGGCTGGCGACAAAGCGTGATATCAAATCAAGCATCCATGAGGTGAGGTTTGGTCGCAGCGCATAACCGAAGGCTTTGAGCGTGCAATGTGAGAGGTGCGGAACGGTCGCCCCAGACGCGCCGAGCCCTAGGACTGGAGAGACGAGTCGGGAAGCTTCCCCGGATAGAGTCAATATGCAGTTGATAGACGGGAGCTGTACGAAACACGCAAGTGTCGGCAATGCAAGTCAAGGCGTAGTCTTTAGTCCTCCGGATAGGACAGGCCGTACGGGATATCAGGTAAGGTAGGGATGCAGTAGTAGTACCGCAGGAGTGAGAAAAAGTCCAAAGACCAGGTAGGTCATGTAGTTGCTTGGGGGAAAGGGAAAAAAGATGGTGGGTAGTCGCGATAAAAGTACTAAGATAGAGCGAACCCCACGAGCCAGCGAGGCTCGGCTCTTAGCACCGCTGTGTTTGGCCTCGCTGCTCGGTTTGGAGATGGGGCCCGCAATCAGCTGGTACCTGCGAATGGCGGGGGGAGACGCCCAGCGGGCAGGTACCTGCTAACGAGCCGGCCATTTACTGCTAGTGTTACTTGTAGTAGCGGCGACGGCCCCAAGTGGCACTGACACTTTGACGCTGCTTATTTAGCACCTGCAGCGAGCACTAGGCGCCTTCTGCGCCGTCAATACTCCGTACAGCAAACTTGGAGGGTACTAGTGATAATATAGCGCTATCTTAGCACACAGAACGGTGCTAAATGTGCCTGTATAAGGTAATAACCCAGCGGTATCTAGTACTAGTACAGGTAGTTGATAAGAGCGCAGAGCAGCGAAGAAGAGAAAAAGAGGCCCCCCCGGCTGAACCAGCCGCCTGGCGCAAGCCAGTCCCCGCATTCGGACGGCATCTCTCCTCTCTTTTCATGTTTCTCTTACTTCAAGTTCTTTTAGCGGCTAGCCACAGAGCGATGTTTGTTTCCTATTTGGCCATTTGGAGGGGGTCTTTTTTAGCCGGATTATAGCCTAGATCCCTTGTTTAAGGAAATGTGCATGAACAGGAGTTTCGCCCTTTAGATCTGCAGCTTGGCAACGGAATTTATTGCATTTTGAACCGAGTACTGAGTAAATACTGAGTAGCAGGTAATACCGACTATACTAAGGTGAAGGTGAGAAGTGAGTGAGTGCCTCCGTAAAAGGTAGCATCAAGATAAGGTACCCAGTAGCGGGTAATATTATGGGGATGGATGGAGATAATAAGTAACCCAATGCTCACGATACGATACGGAGTGAGGATACAGTATGCCTTGTCTCCACAGATACCTTAGTCAGAGCAATGGGGCTATTACTACTTCGTATGGATACGAGAGTCATGCTTAACTCACTAAGAGCCGTGCAAATATACTGTTGCGCTGTTTCGCCAAATCAACCTAGTAGTTTCACCCTTGTCTTTGTTTGTTTCTTTCTTTCTTTCTCTTTATAATAGGTATATATATATATATACATATATGTATACACCTGCAAGAGTCTTGAGCGTTATTCTTGCCTAGAGAAGGCAAGCCGAGTGGATTGGAGGCCCTGCCTCTACGTGTTTGATGTCATGATGCCTGCTTGCTTGCTTGCTTGCTTGCTTGCTTGCTTGCTTGTTCCGCGATATCCATGTCCACCAAATCGTTGTTTGTCGAGACTCGGGCATCCCGCCTCTTCCCCCAGCTGCTCCGTACAGTAGCATCGCGATAAAGTACGAGCACTACTCCATACCGTGCATGTAAATATAGCACCTCTAGTACGTGGAACAAGGCTAGGGGCAGCCCTGTCTTTCCTGTCATCCGCATCCCGCGTACTCATGCTAGTATGTACAGTACTCCGTACTACTGTGCCGCTCCTTGCTGAGCATCATTGCTACTGTATATCCCCAGGCACAGACCCAGGCACAGGCAATCGCGGCAACGAGTATTTAAAACCATCAATGCAGAATACTTCCATACACCGCTTGCTCTCTGTTTGCATGGACAAACATGACGCAGTTAGCGGGACAAACTCTTCATCCCATGCCCGTCCAGAATGCAACAGCATAACCTCCTTTTTACTCTTGATATTATAGCTCCATACTACCTCTGTGCTACTTGTAGGACTTACACTTTAAAAATTTAGCTTGCATATTACTATACAAAATACGAAGTAGAACCCGTACGGTATGCTCCATATTACACCTTGTTCCATGTCAACATCCATCAAATCGTCAAATCGTCTTCTCCATCCATCTGCCTGCAAAGCTGACATTCCCTTGTCTCCATCCAATCCACACCCCACAGTTACCAATCGGAGATATTTTTCTATAAAAAAAATTTTAAAAAATAGGGGAAAACCCCAAAATTACGTCGATACACATACGCACACGCACACACACATATACTCGTAAGCTCGCACGAGACACACACAAAAAAAAAGGAGAGGAGGGAAAGCTCTAATATACCCTAGCTAAAAAAAAAAAAATCCCCATAGCGCGGAAACATATCCGCGTTTTAAGTTTACGTGGGATATGCAACCTCCATGTTTATCATAGCCCATGCTCGAAACAACAGTGCAAGCTTATTAGTTCTCTTTGCCCAACTCTACCACATGTGCCTTTCCAATTTCAAATACTCAGTAGTAATAGTAATAATATTGATTCAACGCACACACCACCACGTCACATCGTCTCTCCTCGTTAAATTCCGTCCCATTTCGCATCAATTTCATGCACTTCCGCCACGATACTGCTCGCTTGTCCAGCATCCTGCTCCATAATGCTCCGTCTGCATACATACATCATCCCACATATATCCCATACCTCTTTTTTTTCCACCAAATCTCCAAATTATCCACCCACCCACCCAATCACCACCACGCACGCAGCAAATCCGGGGTAGATGAACACACACACGCATATACACGTACACATACTTCGTGCACACACAGATCTCTCTCTCGTTCTCCTCTTTTCTTTGGCCCCTCTCCCCCCTTTTCTCCAATTTCACGCCCCTCCCTCGCCTCGCCTCAGCCAAAAAGCCCATTCATCTCGTCTCTCATCATACCACAAACTACTCCGGCCTCCGTAACTAACTTACAACCCGTCAAATACCGCTTACGGAGTACGTACTGTACTAGCACTGCCGCTACTAGCAGTATCACATAAACTACCTAACCTCCATGCTTCTTAGTACTTTTACTACTGTATACCAAGCACATGCTCGTACATATACACACTTGAAATAGTATCATGCCATGCCATGCTATGCCATGCTATTCCACGCCTCACATTAGCGCGCGCACATAGACGCACACTCACACACCTCCCTTCACACCACCACCCGTTTCCTCTCCAAAAAACGCCCCCCCCATCTCTGGGCTGCTCATACGATGGCAGCCCAACCTATGCCGTCACCTGGCTAGCTTCAGCCAAGCTTATACATCCCGATTGGCTCGATATTCATCCAAACCGTTTTCCCCGTCCGTGTGGCTTCTTTTTCTTCTAATTAGCCTCCCTCTCTTCGCCAAATCGCCCATCTCGCGTCTCACTCCTAGTCAGGCACCAGGATTAGGCCTTTTTTGTTTAGAACTACTGCAGAACCCATGGGGCCATGTCACTTACCAGATGCCGAAAGGCTCACCTTCACCGCAAAGAGGACCAGACCAGTCAGATTGCCACCACGAAAGAACTTCTTGAATTCATCAAGGCTGTGGCTAAAGCCAATGCACATTTGAAGGTACCTAGTGTGCAAGTGCTACCTAGTCGGTACCCAATATTCCAAACGAAAGTCCCAAAGCCCACCACCATTAAATACCTCTAATCAAGAATATCCATGGGCCCTATGCTATCCTATCCCGTCCCATGCTATCCCGCCTAGCCTCCATCGTGTCTCGTCCCAGTCCATTCATCTCCAGCCAGCCAACCGTAGGCCCGGCTTTCAAGAGCCTAGTTCCAGTTTCCAGAGCCTGATATTCCATGTCTTGTATCCCGTGTCCGATATCCCGTTCCTAATGCCTAGTGTCCAATGTCCATTATCCTATACCCTGTGCCATATACCCAATGATAAAACCATAAGCCCCATCCATGTCCTTGGTCTCCAATTTCCACGCCGGCCTGGTCCGAGTCTCCCGATCCATCGATCCTCAGACCATTACTGCAGGGCCGGTGCACACACAGCCGTGCCCTCCCTCTTCCATTTAGGAAAAAAAAAACCAAGAAAGGGGGGAAGGGGAAATTCTTTCCCCAAAAAAAGTTATCCCAAGTTGTGGGAAAGTCCAAAAAGTTGCTCCGTTCCTTGTTTATCCCAGAGCTCCAATATCCTTCTAAAACGTCCATAAATGTGGGTCCATAAATGCATATATCAAATCTCAAAAGAATAAAAAAATTATAAGGCAAAAAAGAGGGAGGCGAAAGGGTTAAAGGAGAGAGAGGTAAAGCCTCTCAGGGCGCCGCTGGGCCCGACCGAAGTCATCGCCTTTGTCGACTCAAAATATACTTGTTTTCAGTCGCTTGTCGGAAAAAAAAAACACCAGTTTATAAAAATAAAAAATAAAAATGCGGATATCGTCTCGAAGTTGTGTAGCCATCTCGAAGAATGAGACTCGTGTCGAGAAAATCCCAAAACTCAAAATCGTTAAACTTTAAACGCTTTCATCATCATCATAATCGTTCATAAGGGATTCATCAGTTTCAATCATCTTCCCTGAGGCAGGTGCCTGAGGACCTTCAGTGATCTGAGAGCTGAGATAGGCGCCAGCAATGGTAACCAGGCCGCTGAACCACCATGCGAGGCCTGAATAACCAGATTGCAGACCCATGGTGTAGAGGAAACCGGAAATGGTAGGGCCCAGGGCTCTGCACAAGCTGGCCGTAGACGCCGCGACGCCATTGATCGTGCCGAGGACCTGCTTTGTTGGAGCCGAATTGGCCAAAAGAATTGCGTTGCTAGGGTACGCCATTGTCGAAAATGTGCACTTCCAGATGACCAAGAGGTAAATGGCGGGTATTCTCAGGCTCTCTGGGAGGAGTACCACGTAAGGCGTGACGAGGTACAAGGCAAAGTAGGAAAATGCAATGAGGCGGAAGAGGCGAAGAGGTCCGAGTCGGCGGGTGACGGGCGTCACAATCAGATAGTTGGACAATAATGAATAGAAGCCCTGGACGGAGATGATGACGCCAATGGCCTTTGTTTCAAGACCGAATCCGTTTACAAACTTGAATGGAAGCTCGAGGATTGGCTCCTTGGGAGGGGCGGTGCTCAGGAAAACCGGGAAGAGTTGGTCGTAAGTGATGGTGTGGCTAAAGGACCAGTTAGAACCGTGATATGCCATGAGCCTTGTTGAGGGGGAGTGGATGGGGACAGGATCAGCTTACAATGCGAGAATGCCATACGAAATAATGTTTATCAAGACTGGCTTGGTGAAAATCTTAGTGGTTTGATCAGGCTGCATCTCAGAGGGCTCGGTGTTGGAGATAGCCTGGCGCTCCGCATTCTCTTGAGATGGCACCCGAGGAGAGGTCTCCCGGCTTCGGTAATCTGGCAATCGCTCTCTGCCACGAGGAATCTTGGCCGCATCAGAGCTAGATTCAGAAATGGTGTCGTATCCGATGTGGTGGTTGTTACCGAGGAGGCTCTGCTTCTCAGGCTTATCAGCTCGGCCGTAAGTGGCCTTGCCGAACAGGGAAGCAATTCGATCACCAATTTCGCGACCGCGATCCTTCTCTGCCTTCTTGCTAAGGTGAGTCTCTTCCAAAAAGAGAATGCCAATAACAACACCAAAGAGGACAGTCGCCGCGCTAAAGAGGTTAGGCAAGAGATATGGGTACTTGTCCCAGATTGAGCCGCGGGGAAAGTAGTCGGGATAGCTAATGCAGGGTCGAGCCAGAGCACCACCAATCATGGGGCCAATGATTGAACTAAAGAAGAAAAATTAGAATAAGACGTCTTTTTTTGTATACACTGACTGAGATTGACTTACCCGATACTCCAAACCATAGGCATGATAGTATATGCGCGAGCTGTCGAGCACTTTCGTTAGCATGTCCTCATCGATAACACACTGGGAGACTGGCAACATACCTTGATGCTCCTTGACCGTCACGAGCTCAGCCACAGTGGTCTGCAAAACGCCAATGTTTCTGGTAATAAGGTTAGAAACTAGGCAGACTAACACATCATGAGAACAGAAAGTTCATACCCATTGAGAAGGCCACCCATTGCTCTTGCAAAGAGAGCAACGGGCAAGCTGGGAGCCAATCCGAAGATGATCACACTGATAGCCGTGCCGATGAGGCCGCTGAGTAGAACAGGCTTTCGTCCGATTTTGTCACTAAGCTTTCCCCACATGACACCAGTTGCAAATTCGGCCAGAGTGAATGCGGAAGTTACCATGCCAGCGTAGACGGCGATTTTATTCGGATCCTCGGTGATTTTAAAGTCTTCAATCATGTAATAGATGTAAGGGAAGATGGACATGAAGGCAATGGGTTCACATAGTCTGCAGCAGGCTACATAATCACCAAATTAGCCACTATGCGCAATCAAACCAGGGCCCAAAATGGATTATACTTACCCAGAACAAACATCTGCTGAACAGGGAAAGGCGGCAGTGGCTCCTTGCGCCGAGTGGCAGAGCTGCGACGCCGAGGGCGAGGGACGGAAGTTGACCTCCGCATGTTGGGCTGGTTCTGTGCCTCGGGTAGCTTTGGAAAGTGAGATTGTTGCTTAAACGGGATAAACGGGATAAGCTGTTAAAAAGCTACCAGCCGAGCAACAAGGTTTACGAAGCTCGTATCTGGCGTGTGTAGACACACAAGCCTAGAAAGCGATGGCGATGGTGAGTTTAGAGCCTCGAGCTATAGAGTGAAGTTGATTGATGTTGATAGAGGAAACGTGGTTTCGTTGTCGCCAGTCAGTCTGTTGGCTAGGTTCGTAGGCGACAACGAGGGAAGAAGGTTACGGATATAGGCCGTATGTATATACCCTCCAATGCAGGACAGATGAAAGTAAATCCAAGAGTAGAAGATAAGACGGTATCCAAGAGACAAACTTGTCAAGAGAATCTGTGAAAGAGAAAGGGAGGAGGAGGAGAGGTTGTCTGGTGAAGGCGGGAGTGAGTGATGATATATGTAGTAGTAGACGAAGTCATTAAGTACCAGGAGATGTAGAGCCGTGAGGGCTATCCTGGGGTTATAAGCTCCAAAATCATGACGGACATTGGTGGCACAAGCCCCGTTATCCGTTAGCACAAGCTTGGGCGGTGCTCTGAGCCCAGAGCCCAGAGCTACCTAAAAGAAAGTTGAATGTATTTCGCCTTGCAAGCACAAGCATCAAAGCGGCGAAGCCCCGGCCAGGACAATTTGGTACGTGGGGCCTCCTCTCGGCGCGCCCTCAAAACCAGCGAAGAGAAAAAGAAAAGCTTGGACCCACGCCCTTTAGTTTGTTCCGCCGTCAGGGAATTGTCTAGCTTGAGGCTTCCGAGTCAGCCATGCCTCAAAAATGCCGGTCAGTGCAGGTAGGTATTTACCATGTACCCTAATGGGCAGGGGCCAGGGGGTGGCTAACGCTAGATCTGGGGCGTGTAGTTGTTTGGCAGGGCTACAGCAGCATGGCCTAGCAAGGCGAGGCAAGGGCCAGGATCTGGTTAGAACCCAACCAAAACAGAATCCAAGCAGGGGGCGAGCCAGATGGTGGAGAGAAGGATGATGGCGATGATGATGATGTTAGAATCGATAAAATCAGAGAGGCGTGTGACTTATCGTGTCCTGAGAGGGGTGGAGGAATCCTTCGGATAGGAAGGAAGAGGAGATACTTGTGCTGAAAAAAGACAGGCAACTCAGAATAGACAGTTTCACACAGAACGGAGATGGAGAGGAGCAGAAAGGAAGAAGAGAAAAAAAAGATCCCTGGCAGACGCGGTTGGCGACAGCACACGACGCTTCCTTTTTTTCAGCGTCGAGGGCAGCTGCGGTGCGCGCAACTGCCGCAGCTGGTTCGTCGTATCTCGTACACCGTATTTTCCAGGCCACAACTTGTGCAACCCCAAAAAAAACAAAAACAAAAAACAAAAACAACCTACGCCTTTTGCACCCTGAAGCTATCGTGGCGGCCATCTTCTGGTCAGTGGCATCCACCGACTCGAGTATCGTCTACTTGTCTTCCGTTGCAATCCGTCGCCAAATCTGAGTGTAGCGAGGACTTTTAGCTCTAGCCAGCTACGGTTTGAGGTTGAGGTTGTGGTTTTGGCTTTGGTTTGGGGGTTTCTTTTCAGCGCCGTACAGAGCCCCCAATCTGGAGAGGGGTGTGAAAAGGCAAGCAATAAGGGGGGGAGTGGAGCGGCAGGGAGAACAAAGTGAGTGTGTAGTACAGCTTTTTATCAGTGCACTCACTAACCCGACAATAATAGCAGCACTAGCCGGACGGCTGGTTGACCGTTCGCTGGACGGACGAGCAACGGTTTGCCGTCACTTCGCTTTCTCTTCTAGCTACGTACTGTATCAGTGCCGGTGCCGTTCATACGAATTACTGGCGGTACCTTTTTCCTTTTTTTCGCTCGAGAAGCGCCGAGCTATTCATTGCACGGAAAAGAACAGGCACTGGGGGCGTTCCTTTACTCTGCATGGTTGTGTGATCCGCGTGCGTCGCTGTCGTTCGACAAGGCCATCACCCTCTTGTGACAAATTGAGCGTATGCTTACAGAGGTCGTACGGGCCGTTGTTGGTGGCCATTACCTGTTACATTATTGCCATATGTGTACTCCGTACTCCGTACTTCGTATGTTGTTATTATGCCAAGCCTGGGAGACACACCAAAACCTGGGGTCATCGTCTAGGGGACAAATTCCTGATCGCCCCGAGTGCAATTTGAGTTGGGGATGCACAAAGACGGACACGCCTCTGCCTTATTATCACTATAGACCATGCTCCGATACAGGCCTCCACGACACCTGAGATCTCTTGTCCGAGTTGATGCAACATGTGCCTGTATACGAAGTATGTCCCTACGCATATATTACCTGTGCTCTACGGAGTACTTTGGGCCCTGTGAGTGGACCGACCGATTTTTTTCATGCCGCAAGATGATGACATTAATCAACACGCAAAGAGGGCGAGAGACATGCAGGAAGCTTCTCTACACTGTAGTATTGTGCAGACTGCTACAGAAAGCGCCTCTCTGGCCCGCCGCATCTACAAGCGCGTGCTAGCATCTATGTGCTAGCCTGGCCCTGTATGTCTCATGTAAGTAAGTGCACATTTTATGTATATGCGCGCGCACCCCTCGAGCTGCAAGCTAATACTACTGGCAACTGTACTTCGTAGTACTGCTTGTACTACTAGTATACTGCGTTCCTCTTTTTGCTCGGCCGTCGTGTCCTGCGCCAACAGACGGTTAGGTGTTAGCCGACCGCCATCGCACTCCTTTCTTCTGTGTAATGACTACAAATAAGATGGCATACTTGTAGGAAAACATCAAAGTCCGGTGCAACCCCCAATCTTCCCCTGGCGCAGCAGGATGCGTCGTCAGTGCTGTGTATCTCAGGTATGTAGCTAACACGTCTTAGTCCGCATGGTTTGTGTCACAGCTGTAGCACTCGGCCACGCGAATGGCAGACGGGCACGGAGGACGAGGTAGCTATGCGTTGGCTTGGCCCGTTGGACGCTTTGCAAGCAAAATATTTGCCCAACATCACAGTACTGGTAGACAATGACGGTTACTGCTAATGATCCTGGCCCCTGTCCTCCAAAATTACTGCACCAGCAGCTTGTGCCATTGACCTTTGACTGACAGGCGACCGGTGTGCGGCGGCAGGCTGCATGTAAGTCGGATTTTCGTGGGTGCCAGGTGGGCATATCAAGTACCTAGGAATGTGGATGCGTCTGGTGTGTGACGTACAGGTATTCTACTAGTATGTGCTCCGTACCGACGGTAAGTGCTAATAGTACTACTACTACTAATTATCCAGGGCCTAATTAGCAGCTACTCTAATTCTTTCAGCCTCTGGTAATACTAGTAGTGCGGATGTACAACGACGGAGCACTACAGCCTGGTCGAGACTCACCCACACCACCACGGCTCGTGTGGGGCCGGTGAAGCTGTATGTCTCATCACAATCCTGTCTTGTCAACAGATATACAGGGTACAGAAGCACGGAGAAAAAAAGAAAAGGGCAAAACCAGAGTCGTAGGCAAGACCAGGCATGGTACTAAGACCCTGACTGGCGTGAAGGATTCTGTCACCCCAACGAAAAGACAACTGAGGAGCGTGTGCAGGCTGCGGTCTGTTTGCTCTGCGAGTTACCGCCGCGCTTGGAGGGAGAGCAGATGCACTTCCGGATGGGCCCATCTACCTCAACCAGCCAAAGACGGCCTTATGCCATTCCATCTCACCAACCAGCCATGTCCC
The DNA here is from genome assembly GCA_030278935.1 of Trichoderma polysporum. Lineage (NCBI taxonomy): Eukaryota > Fungi > Ascomycota > Sordariomycetes > Hypocreales > Hypocreaceae > Trichoderma > Trichoderma polysporum. The sequence continues at coordinate 48,432 of JARFTM010000145.1, read as the reverse complement.
GTCTCTCATGCCACACGGCGCCTCCTGGTCATCAGCAAAGCATATCGCGCGTATTTCTGAATAGAAACCGCCTTTGAATGGTCAATGGGCCGCAGCTTAGCTTGACACGCCCGGCCGCAGACAGAGCACATGATGCCATGGTGCGTACGAGTGCGTATGCAGAAGCAAAGAAATGCCTGTCAAGGACTCTTTTCAGCCTTCTTTTTTTCCCCCGACTTACCCTGCCTCTCGCTGTGGACCTCTTTTGCATTGTACTCTGCTGGTGCAGGCATGAGCCACGAGGCACGATTGGTCAGAAATGTAACTGTATGACCCGGCAGTCAGGCCGTATCCTCAACACACACACCGAATTCATGATCTGACAACGCTGCGGCGGTATCATGGCATCGGCGGATCAGACAGGGAAACATCTAAGCAGGTGTCCGACGGCAGAACGGCGTCAATATTCCCTCATTGTCTCCTGCGTACTCATTAATCACATTGGGGGTGTCATCCATCCCAGACTGCACCGTCTTGGACCTGCCACAATAAAGTGCCCGAGGTCAGCTGACAGGCCTGCTGCATCTAGCCAGCGGGATGCCGACAACGGTTCACAGCCCCTCTTGACAAGAGAGAGAGACAGAGGAAAAGGAAGCGTCGTATCCAATGGTGTCTGCCATCTCGCAGTGCGGCCTAATTGTAGGCGTAGGAACCAATCTAGGGGGAATGGTTCCACGGCATCATTGCGAGAGAAAGCGGTTCGGTCATGCCGCTTGTCAGATTTGACTAGGGAGTTGATGTCATTGTGGGAATTACTAGGTTACTGCTATGGCCGTGCGCGGCAAGCATTGTCGAACCGACGAGACTGGCACAAGAGAAAACTGCGACAGGCTGCATCAGTCCGCCTGTATTTTCAGTTTCGTGCCTGAGTCCGCGCCCAACTCCCGTCCTGCGCTCACTGTCTAATAGTAGTCTCAAATCTGCAATGTGATGTAGGCGCAGGTTTGAGACTATCGTATAAGAGTGGTGCCATAATGTCTAACCCACCTACTAGGGACGGCCTGTGTAACTTGGCTTGCTCCGGCGGCGGCTTCGAGGCCAACTTTGCGGGCACTCGGGTGCAGGGTATGCAACGCTTCCCGTCCCGGGTAAAAACCAACGAGCAACAAACGGTGAAGGAATGAAGAAGGAGGCAAAGAGAGGCAGAAAGAAAAGTTTCGAGATCAGCAATGACCAATATTTCGATATGCCAGGCTGCGAAAAACGCGCAGGCCACGTGGTGAGAAGGTTCCGAAGTGCGTGGGGATGTCTAAAAAAAAACCAAAACCCGTGTGTCAAGATAGGGCCGGGGGAAAAAAATATACTGGGAGCAGTTTTGCATTGCCCAACTACGCCCAAAGTCTCAGATGAGGTCCACACACACCCCATTTGACCGCCAAGACTGTCTACGCATAGCTGTCTGAGTCTTTTCTCAACTATGGTGATACCACTACGACTTGAAACTGCCAGTATGAACAGCCTATATTACTTATACGAGGGGCCGATGGCTCCATCAGAGGGGTGCTTTAGCGCTGCACTGGCCGCAGCGGTAGCACCTAGGAAATTATAGCGGACGGAAAAAGGGAAAGATTTTCTCTCTAAGTGTTTGGCTATGCTCACTTTGAAGAAATCCATTGTCTTGAGTGGTCAAGATGAGATTTGAACTGAGAGCCCGGGCAACGGACCTGGAACCTGCGTTAAAGCAAGTACATACAGTACGTACGAGTACTGTACATGTATGTCAATCAGGGACTGCGCAGCACGGAGGCGGACGACAAGGTTGTGCAATCCGCCAGGGCTGCTAGGCAGCTTAGCCCTAGTCCGGGGACCTGATGCCGGCGACTGCTAGCCTTCAAGGTAGCTTGGGTGGTCGGAACTAAACAAAAAGAAATGGCGGTGATATGCTTAGTATGTCTTGCGAGCCATGGCATTTCATCCGACCGCGTTAACAACTGCAGCGGCAGCATGGTCAACAAACATCGATTAGCATCAAACAACCAAGCCACAGAGAGCTGGCCCCCAATCGGTGAGTGGCCGCCACGCGAAAAGCCATCCCCGGTGCCAGTACTAGTATTACCGCTACTGCTACGACGTAATGTATCCTATCCGGACAACGAGCTTTAGACAATGTGCGCCACGGCAAAGAAACGAGGGTCTAACAGTTAGAGGGGGTGTTCTTCCACAAGGGTCAATCGCCCCTGGTTTCGATAGAGCTCTCTCCCAGCTCTGGTCCGACGCTCTGGGCCCGGCGGCAGAGGTGCCGGAATACTAGTAGCTGCCGACTCCACAATCAGGAGGCTCTAAAGCCATGTACCTGTTGTGTACTTTCCGTACTCCTGGGCGGCCACCTCCACCAAAACACACACACTGTCACCCAGGTTTTCCTTTTGCTAGCCCAACCTTGTCTGTGCCTCCTAATACTACTGACCCGGGCAAGCGGTCCGGAAGCCTAGACGGGCTTACTTGGCATGGTGAGCATTCGCCGCCGTTACAGCCGCCAGTTCAATCACCGTTCTTTGCGCGACGACACCTCCGCCAACGCAGCGAGATAAGAGAACGAGGCGAGACCTTCGGGCAAGGAATTTGTTTCGAGCGCATTGCGCGCTGATCTAAATATCAAAAGCCCGCCAAAGGCTTGACCGGCTGCACGGGGTGCATACAGGTGATACCATATAAGCTTCGTACTTTTATGATAATTGGCTACATCCAATATCCCGCTTACTACGAAGTACTGAGTGCCTAATGCCACTTCAGGGCTACGTATGTCTATTTCTATTTCCTCACCGAGCAGAGCAAACAAGGAGCTATTCAGCGGCGGCCATGGAGTATACGAGTTACAAGCCGTACGTACTCGTAGTACGTGGCGTTTAAGATGCTGTGGAGTTTGATTCGTTCCTAGCTGAGGAGCGGGCCACCAGTAAACATGCTTCTTTTTTCAGGCATTACGTTGGATGGCGACCGCCAGCATCGCCGATAGAACCCAAACCATGCTCAGCAGCCGCCCCCAGCGTCATTACCGCTTCCTGCGAAAAAATCTTTTTACTGGGTGATGAGCAAGCTTGGACCTTCAGCATGTAAGGGGGCGCCCGGAGAAAGATACGCACCCCTTATTGCCTTGTTGGCGACCTGAGATACGGGGCCCTTTTGGATGGGAAAGTTGTCTACCAACATACTACAAGTAAGCCATCCATGGGGGTCTCCCCTACCAGCTATACACATACTTCATGTGGCCGCATGCATGTCATGCAGTAATTGGGAGAGCAAGCCAGAGGCCCAGATTGGCGTGCCGCGCAGGAAATCGCAACGTAATTAAAGTAACAATAACAAAACCACAACAAGCAGGAGAGGCAGGAAACACCGCAAACGGATTTTTACGGCACCGCGATAATGTTTGTCGCATAGGCCACGAGATCAACCTCTTGTTTCTCCCAGAACCCTTGCCACAGCTGACGGCGAATACTCCCTCGTACTAGTATGCTTGGTGAATGTCAGCACTGCTGCAAACACTCAAGAGACCATCACCACAACGGCACATCTGTGTCACCCCCAAGAGGCACTGCACCTCCGCCCAGGATCAAAGCTCACTGTTGCCGCCAGCATTGGGCAGCTGTGAGCATGCAAAAGATCCCTTTCCTCACACCACCCCCCCTCCAAGTCTTTGCTTTTTCGGATCGAGGGCCCAGGGCTCACCGCCAGATGGGTTTGTCTTTTGACACTTACTGGTACTCCCCTCGTGATCCTCCCTCATCGACTGATTTAGTAGATCCCATCTCCAGGCCCTGACTACCCTGGCAGCCTTCCACCAGATTTTTTTTTCGTGTCCAGCTCAGCCAGTGTCGTCATGACCAACAGCTAGTGCAGGGACCGCTACCCAATGATTCAACGCACATCACCGCTGCCAAGGGTATCGCAATTCGGGGAGCCATCCCGTTTTGCCGGCCACGGTCCACCCGTCCGGTTGAGCCAATCCGTCTCCGCCGGCGCTGTAAATAACGACCGCCATCGGAAAGGAGCTTCCACAGAATGGGCAGTAGAAATCTTAAAAGACTCCTCATGCCATCACTTAGCCGTATAGCGCCGCATGGTGCCCCTTCCCCTCCCGCGGAAGTTGGCAAAAGCTCGGCGGGTTCGAAGCTGACGGCTCTGATTGGGTCGCCATGGGTAAAAGAGAAAAAAAAAAAGGGGGAACAGCCCAGGCGAGTCCATCGACCCGGCGGACCGGATTTTGATCTTTTGCCTAGCATGTCACTGGAATCCGGCCGTTTCAGAATCGCTTGCCCAGCAAACCGGGTCGCGGCGGCCCCTTAGGGCTAGTCTTGTTGTCAGAGCTTCTCCAGTCCTTCTCATGGCCTTGTTGCCACGCTACCGCCTGGGTACTGACCGAAGGCCTCTCTTGACTCCCCTACTAAATATTTTCTTTAAATTTTTTGTTGTACATACGCACATACCCATGCTGAGCGCTATCCAGTCCCAGATTGATTACCGACATCCCGGCATCTGGTCTAAATGACAATTAGCAATGCCGAGCATGCGACTAGTAAAGGGGGCAACGGCAAAGGGGACGAGGAAATTTTTTCTTTGCTCCAGAGTTTAGGGAACACAAGAGCCCATGCGCATGAGGTACTTCCGCACTGAGATGAGAAATTGACATACTATGTAGGCGGGTATCCGGATGTCATACGGTAGGCCTCAAATGGTTTCCGAGGCGGTAAAGTCGGATAAGACCAATCTATGCGTGCGGCTGAGCGACGCTTCACCTGTTTGTGATCCTTTTTTTCCTCGGGCTGCATAATACAAAATCCGTTTCTTGCCTGTATCAAGTGCATGGATCTGGCTTCAAACGTACGATTTGCGTTAGCCCATACGGAGAGTACCCATCTCATCCGGCGGGTCTCTCCTAAACTTCAAGATTTTTTTTCTTTCGAAAAAACACACCCCCCTCCACCCCCTCTCCTTCGCCACCCTTTGCAACAAATGAAGCACGTGGGGTTTGCTCTTTTTTTTGGTTGCCCTCTTTTCTTTTTGTTCTCGAAACCTTCGAAGAGTGGGCACACTTGACTGGAACTGGATCTAGGGCGTAGACTACGGTGCTCCATTTGGGCTGAAAAAGCTAACAAGATTCAAAAGCGCTCCGGTCGGTGAGTCCACTCCGGGGAACTAAACCGTTGGGCTCCGGGCGAATGAGATGTTGTCAAGGCGATTGCCTACTATTGGCGCTAGGCGTCGGCCGATACGGCTGCAATACCAACAGGCTGTGGCTTAAATTGATCGTCAAATCTGGTATGTATTGAAAGGTCATCGGCTTGTAGCCGTGCTTGGCACATATGCGTGGGAGGAGGTGCGCCATATGCGTCACATGGTCTTTCTCGTGCTACCAAAAGATGCAGTTGCATTGGCGTCCCATGGTAGAGTGATATCCTCCATTCGTTGGCTAACGGCAAGGATGCCCTAGCCAAGACAATATTCCTCCGTCCGGGGGAGCAGTGCGTTGGCATGGTATTGGGCATATGCACATGTGTGGTTGCACAGTAGGTGCCGAATGGTCTGGACAGGATGCTGTGCCATTTCTAATATTGTTCGACACTTTTGACGGCGCATTATTAGAAATCCATCCTGTTAGAGTCTCGGCACGAGGTGGGATGAGTCGAGCGACAAATCTCGTCAAAGCCACGATGAATCCCAATGATTTCGACCAGTCGTGTCCGATACAGTATTTCTAATCATCCAAGTGCTATCAGCCTTACAATCGATCGAGCCTCGGTTACAACGCTTGTTCATGGTAGTAGTAGTGGGTAGTAGCAGAAGCAGCACCTGCGAACCTCAGGTCAATTTGCTCCGAGACACGTTGCTCTACATACGCAGGTGTTGTTGTGGGGTGTGGATACACGCTGCTGCTATCACATCGGCGGTCTGAAATTGCATCCTATTGAGAAAAACGCCTGTGCATCCGGTGGGCTGATAATCAGTATACTGCCTGCGTTGTTGTGACGGTTGGTCTAGGCTGCACGCAGTAACAATGCAAGACCAATAATGCTCCCCAAATGTGCAAGGAAATGCAGCCATGTACTTCGCACTTGCAGCACAAAAAGGGTTATATCTGTGCTAAACGGATAGCACACACTACTAGCGGTATACTCCAAAGGAACTATTCATCCGGGTACGGAATCGTGCTTCTAATCCTCGAGGTTTAGGGGTCCACAATCAGCCAGCTTGATCATGGCAGACGACGGGCGATTTGCTCATCGTGGTGCTGTGAAGGACCCTTGTACAAGTATGCCTGCTCTCAAAAGTCGCGAAGGATTTGTCTAGATACGGAGCACTAACAGGAACAACACCACCTGTACTTCGTAATAGTGCTCGGCCGGATAGACACATGCAGACGGCCGCCTGCAAGCCCTCCTCGCAATGCCATTTTCAGCAACGCTCGGTTGTTGAGGGATCGACCGCCAATGCACTCTACTTGTATGACTAGGCGCGGGCGTAAAAAGGTAAAGCCCTTGTAGACAGGGCCGGGGGCCACGCAATAGACAGACGTTGGCGGACTGGGTTATGAACCTGGCCCTTGCACCTTGCTCCATTACGGAGTCACTTAAACCTCATCGCCTCGTGATCATAAGCGGTCACAAGGCTGGTCGATTCTCCCTGTTTCTCTCTCTCTCTCTCCCTTGAATGCGGAAAGCCTGCTTCAAATGGCATCGCGAGTGAAACTGCCATCGGGTGAGGACCAGTAGTGGTATTCGCTTGTTCGCTTGTGAGTTTGTAGGATTGAAAATAGGCCTGCAGTTATTCACATCGGTATCACATCCCCAATTAGTATATCCGAGTCTGTTGTTTAGAGCGAAATGGGCTGATATGTGAACGAGGCGAACGCTCCGTATCCGCGATCTCCAATTAGAGCGCTGTTGATCTCCGAACTGATCCAGCCACACGGTGATAACTACGACATAGCCGTACAAGTATGCTGGGCGTACATCATATGGCCAGCAGGCATTCACGGTATCGACAAGTACTCCGGACCGCTCCATACGTACCTGGCGTGAGTCTAAGCCCCGTGTGTGCTCTGTATATGTACGCATAGAGGCAGATTGTAAGTAGTATTACAACCTACCTAGGCAGGCAGTATACATCCGCAATACTTTCTGCGGTACTCCTTGATTTAAAGCATGCGCAAAGCCCTGGGATCTGTGACGAGGATAATGTTTTCTGGGGGCGTTGCTCATGTACAGGCATTGAAACAGATACATGCTCCGTATTACGGAGTTCTCCGCAGGTCGCTCCGTATCGACAAAGCGTTTGTAAGCATGTACTCAAACGAATCTGTAGATATGGGCAGCCAATTGCCGTGCGTGCAAGGTCCGTCAGCCGTGCTTTGTTTTGGACCAAGTTACGCTTTAGGTAGTATTGGCATACTAATAGTGAGACGAGCCTCGCGAGCCTGATCTGTCATTTTGCGCAGAAAGTCGAGAAATGACCGTTGCGACATACAGATTACGAACAGAGGTGTACGACGTACGCTCCGTACTTGATACGGAGCAGGAAATGCCCAATTGAGTTTGGGATAAATTGGCCTTGGCATATATGCGAGTCCAGCTTTCCGTAGGGTACCCAAGGTCAGCTGCTGGCTAGCGGTGCGGTACGATACGAAAGCACAAGGTGTGATTGTCCTGATTCTGATTTTATTTTTGGTTGCCTGCCGCATTATTTCGAGCCAACTCTGCATTCAACAGGCATAACCGAGACGTGTATGCTGGCCAGGCGCATCTTCCCTTTTCTCTGTATAAAATATGGCAAATACTTGTAGTTTTCGTAGTAGTATAGAATAAGCTGATGCAGTTCGCAGTGACCCTCATACCCACCGCTGGTATGTCCTCCGTACTCCGTATGTAGATGAGCTATGCATAGGTTCCGTGTCTGTAGCACTTGATCCTCTGTATGCGCACACAGGAGAATACAAAAGATATATAATTACGGATTTAACGGCACCAGAAATGATTGAATTTCCTTCAAGTCACCCAATGGTGGGCTTGATAGGAAGCATGCTCTGGAGCTTCTGCATCTGTTCGCAGCTCCAGCGCCTCGCTAAGCTGACCACTTATTCACCGGTGCCCAGAGGCGATGCCTGTTCGCAAGATTATCTACTCTTTGACCCTCTTGCATGAGGGAGAGGGGGTACTGCAGCTGTTTTTTCGCAATGAGTCTGGTGATGATCGACCTCATCATGCGTCGCCAAGCTGTGCTGAGCCCTGCAGGATGCCCCAAAATGGAGTAAACGCTCGACCGCACTTCCTCGCTTGCTCGCTCAGGTATGTCGGAACGCATGATCCTTATGAACTCCCTATCCGATGCGATTCGCCGTGGGATTCATTGGTCTCGTATATCCCTGCTCAGCTGGTGTTGGGGTAGACTACCATGGTGCATGCCGCACCCCATCCATTACATGCTTGTACAAGCTAGCTCCATCGGTGCGTTGCCCATGCAGCCAAGCACTACAAGTATATACCTGGGAAGCCTGATGAACGAGATGAGTCAGAGAGAGAGACGATGCAGGGCCAAGCCTGTGGCTGGTGCTGTATATAGCGCTTTTGGTGCCTTGCTGGTAGTAGCCGTCAGCTGCTCGTCCCATCTGTACACAGTACAGATATGTATGTACAGTAAAGGTCAGGTACTCCATAACCGGAGGAAGGTTCCAAGTTGGCTTTCTTGCATGACATGACGGGCGTCTTGTCTGCCCCCAGACAAACTGCGACGACAATGGATGCAGCCTTGGCATTTTGGATCGATAAGAGCTGCAACGAGGGACTGTTATGAGCGGGCCTGGGTGAGATCCCCGCCCAAAGCTCCCTATTTTGCTTCTTTTGCTCTCTTTTGTTCCTTTTTGGGGAGAGTAGGCTGTGGCAGAGTATTCCTTTGCACATCTACGCACGTTTGCTGCAGGTGTAAGACGCTAGACCTGCTGGTGTCACACGACGTGAAGTTGGGAAGCAATAGCAAAATGCTTTGAGGTATTTTGAAACCCCCCTCCCCACGGCCATTGGTAGCTGTGAGGACGAATGAATACAGCCGTTTTCCAATTTGATTGCCATCGCTTACTGAGCTCAGCCGATATAAACGGTAGCGTCCAGAGTACGAACCGCTTGGAGGACTTGCAATACTGGACACGAGTCGCCATAGCGTGGCAGCTCTTTTTTTTTTTTTTTGGTCTGGCACACTCTCCGATCCCGACAGCGCGGTAGGCATCGCCTGGTGGGATCGGGCCGTGGCTTATAGCGCTTGAGCCAGGATCAAAGATGGACTTGCAGCGAACAGCCACGCAACCGCATCAAGTAGTACTACTAGTACAAGTAGTAGAGGAACGGATATGCGGAGCACTTGGTGGTTGCGAGGCGGGTCGTGCGCGCGCGTGTGTGCGTGCGTGTGCGTGTGTTTTTGTTTCATGGCTGTACAAGTAATCAGGGCTGACTCCTTCGGGATAGCTACTGTACTTGTAGATGGATGCCTACACCCCCCCTGGTAACAGCGGACAGCCTGGTGTGATAACGGAAGTGATGGCCCTCAGCTGGAGAGCTCGTGTCTAACCCAGGTACGGAGTACTCCGTACTGCCTTTGTATTGCGCGCGTAGCGCACCAGCATCGTCAGAGTAGCACTCGCTCTCAATAGTCCCCGGCGTGTAACACGACTAGATAATACAGTCAACGCAGCATCACTTTCGTACAAGTATGAGATGACAGTATTAAGCGCCTTTCTCCCTAGCAGCCTCGTACAGCTTCCCCACGCATTGCTTAAGCAATCACACTCGCTAGCTTCCCCATGATAGGTTGTGAGAAAAAGAGCCAATCAGACCCTTGGCCGTGCTGCCATGTGAGATTTTGGAAGTGAGATTTGGGGTTAAGGGCCCGTTCTACTGGCCATCTGAAGATACCCTTTTTAGTGATGAGCGGCTGGATATCCGCGGCACTGGAGTGACGTAGGCGGCGTCAGGCGACCAGATCTCATTGTTTCATGGGGATGGCTACAAGACGCCCATGGGAACTGTAAAGGCAGGAGAAGAAGGATGGGCAGGGGACTTCTTTGCGGCTGTTGCTGCGGCTGGGCTGATGATTCGTGATTTGATGAGCTGCTGGGGGATCCACAAAGCGGCCCGGTCGGGGGATCCACGAAGCCCTGTTCCAGGTTCGACGATCAACACGCGAGAGACTCTGAGCGCAAGTGGCCGCTGAGCGAGAGAAAGCTGAAAGACTTAGGGCACGACGATGAGATGGCCTGAGGTCCCCGGTCTTTGTTTCTTGAATCACTTTTGTAGACCGTTTGTCAGGCCCGGTCAGGTCAGGTTTGGCTTCGTCTGGTCTCACCTCACGGGCTGGATGAGGGGCTGGGCTGGGCAGCAAGCCGATGCGATATCATATTACTTCATCTCATATATGTCGGTAAGCAGCAGTAGTTAGTACTAGTACGATGCTACTGTTTCGTACCACCACCACCTACCTGTATGTGTTTATTATATGTACTTATCACGTAAACGTGTTTGGGCTCGATCCGCGGGGAATCTGGGCCTTCTACGAAGTACGAAGTACACCATGCCCATATCTAGAGCCATGAATAGCCGCCAAGACGCTGAATAGATCTCCGAGGAGCTTAAGGAGCGTAGCTGCGGTTGGCCGAGAGCGGTCGAGAGCGGCTGGTCGTTTGCTGGCGAGGGTTGCACAGCAGCGTGACAAAAATGACGACGGAAAACAAAGAAAAAGGAGGAAAACAAAACAAGACGGAAAGCTGAGAGAAAGCATACCTTGCGTGTGCCTGGAAGCTGGGAAAGTGGGTGGCTGCCTTAGCCGATGCCTTGGAATCGCACAGACGCCACACTAGCGGGGCAAGAGCCACTGGCAGGCGCAACGCCCATTTGTCGGCTCATCCGCGCCGCATCCACATTCGACCTGCAACCTGCACTTCAACGCAAACTTCATCGATTCAAGCTTCCGGGACAGGCTTCCAGATAAAGACACTGGTATAGGCAACCTGGAAAGGCATCGGGACAGATATCTGACACGCAGCGAACGAGATCATCGCCGCCATCGCAAGCCGGCTGGACCTGATTTAGCCCAGACGGACAAGTGGCGTCGCGGAAGACGACGATACAAGCTCTGTACGGCAAGCAAACTGCAGCCAGGCGCACACCGGTCCATCGGTCAGTCATACCTTGCAATTCTCGATGGCCAGACTCTCCGCTGGTCCAGTAGACGGCGCCAGAGCCTTCGCCAGAGGCCGCGGCGAACGCACACCCCCCCTCCCTTTCTCCCATTGTCTCTTCCTTTAATTTCCCTTCCTTGTTTTTTTGTCCCGCCCGGACTTTGGCTCATACGGCTAGATGCAGACGAAAGCACCTCGATAACGCCGCCGACCAGGAGTCGTGAGAGACCCGCTTCAGCCCCGACCGGAAGAAGCAAAAACAGACGTCATAATGGCGGGCAAGAAGGCTCAGGACAACACCAAGAAGGTTGCGGGCAACGTGCGCAAAGCGGAGAGTGCCGCGAAGAAGAGCGCAGTTGTAGAGGCCCAGCGTGAGGGGGCCGAGGACGACAAGTGGCAGCAAGGAGCCAAGAATACCTCGAAAAAGTACGTACGTGGCACGATGGCGCATCCTATCGTCAGGACTCGCCTCGTACAGCTGGCTACGTGTCCCCCCCCCCCCCCAAAAAAAAAAAACATTGTCTCCCCCCCGTCTAGCACGATCCACACCTCCTGTCTTTCCCTTTCTATGCCCACCGCTACCGGAAGTTTGCCCTCCTTAGCTGATATTGGCTCTCTCTAGGGAAGCAGAGGCCGCCAAGAAGGCCGAGGCCGCAAAGAAGAAAGCTGAAAAGGATGCATTGGCAAAGGAAGAGGAGGCTAGTTTGAATGCTCGCGCGGAACCTAAGAAATCTAAAACAGCAGTCAAGAAATCTCGGGGGCTGGACCTGTCTCAGTTGGATGACGACAAACTTGGCGCTCTCAGCGCCTCAGGTATCGATAACGCCCTGGATGCTCTCTCCTTGACGGCCGGTGGGGACGATTCCAAGGTTGACCAACATCCGGAGAGGCGATTCGCTGCCGCCTACCACCGATACGAAGAGCGGAGGCTTGAGGAGATGAAGGCGGATGGCAGCGGCACAGGACTCAGACTGGAGCAACGCAAGCAGAGGATTAGAAAGGAGTTTGACAAGAGCCCCGAAAATCCTTTCAACCAGGTCAGTGCTTCGTACAATGCCTCTCGAGACGATATCCAGCAGATCAAGACCCAAGAGACGAGCAAGATTGAGAAGCGACTGGGGCACTAGACATGGTTGCGCCTATAACTTAAAGCGCCTTTGAAAAGTTGGCGACTTTTCCCATTGGATATACCTTTATAGAATAAGTTTGGCAAAAGTTGATCGGTAAACGGGACTTTTGTCTGGCAAACCGGGATGAAAAACAAAAGTAATTTTCTCTCTCTATGACTCTCTACGAGCGAATACTTTCCACTCTTGTGCACTTATCTGCTATCCCTAGACACAATTCTCGCCGCCCGGCCCCGCGGAGTGACGTCTCTCAACCCCGCGGTGGTTTTTTTTTGGTTGTTCTACCGGTTTATCCGGCAGAATGCTTCACCGCTTGTTCTCACCGCCTTCATATCCCGGTTACCCGGGATCTCATCCCAACTCCTACGCTAGGACGTGTCGCGAGTGTCATCTAGTGAAGTTGTGCACCTCCTGCTTCCATGCGGTAGTAATCAAAGAAAGACTTGCTGGCCGACATGACTTCTCTCACTTTGGGGCATCTTCCCTCGCTGTGGCGACAGCACTTGCTGTCGGAATTGTAAGTGGTGCGCGTGTGAGAATCGATTGGAAGATCCCAACAAGCTGGAAGTAAACACACTTGACGTCAGCTAACCGCCACCCCTATCGCAGTGCCGGTTTGAAGCAAGCCTGCCCCGAAGGAGTGTTTGTCAGCTTGACTCCTGGAGATCCGTCGCTTTGGTCAGCAGTGCTTTTCGTTCGCCATGGTAAGATTAGTGACCTTCCCCCCCCTCCATTCTGAAGTTAATCTTGCCCGTTGAGGCATACTCCAATTCGTCTTCGTCTTTTGGCTAATCAGTTCTGCTCCAAGGCCCTTATGCCCCGGCTGTTCTTCGATTCCAAATCCTCTTTCCCGATGCCTACCCTCGAGCTCCACCTCTGGTTACGTTCTCGACTGACATCTTCCACCCTCTTATCACTCCCTTGACGACACACATGTACGCCGCGAGTGTTGAAAGTGATAATAGCACTACAGAGAGACCAAAGTTGCCGCCCGGCGGTTTTAGCTTGGAGCATGGCTTTCCAGAGTGGTTTGGTGGCCCTGAACGACTAGATGCCGGAAGTCGTCAAGGCAGCCGTGACCGAAGGGGTGCGTCACCGTCCGCATTGTCTATAAAATCGGCAAAATCTATAAGTGGCAAGCTACCGTCAACTACCCAAAAAGACCTGCCGCGGTACATGCAGACAGATCGAAGGACCATATCGACGTACTCCCTATTAAAGTATATTCGAAACACGTTTGATAAAGCCGAAATTCTCGATGCGGTGCCTCTTACTGCCGCTGGAAACCAGGGAGCTTGGCATGCGTGGCGTACGCATAGACGTAAGCAAGGAAAGGTATTTGACGACAAGAAGAGGAAAAGGATGAGCAGACTAAGTGATGAACAAACCAAGGAGACTGGCAGTGAGCAGGGAGATGTAGCCGAGTCTGACGCCAAGAGTATGACGTCTCAGTCCACGACAGTTCGCCAGCCTGGAGAATGGAATTGGGACGGTGTTTGGGAGGATAGAGTGAAGAAAGGGGTGGCGTCCACCTTGACGGAATCGGTATTATATGGTGCATCTGGAATTTCCGATGATATGGTATGTTGTGCAACGCCCCCTTACCCGCACGCGTTCATTTAGTACCTGCCATATTAACAAAGGGCTTCATTCAGATTCATTTCCTAGCATTGGAAGAGGGAACCATTGAGGCTGTCAAGGGCAATCTTCGTCGAACACTGGATGCCTCGGCATGACCCTTTTTTTTTGTTGCTCTTTTTACCTTGTCCTACATTTCTTTTGCGAATAGCACCCCGTTCTCACTCTATTTCAAACGTCACGTACTTCGTACAGGCTTTAATTACTCGCATTACAGCATCTTAACTTGATTCCAGAAACGGGCTGGCCCTATGTAGTCAATATCGAAAGATTGTGTGTCATTTTCATTTGTTTTAGCTCAAGGACATACTGTTTATTATCTATTCTAGACATCTTAGTAACTACCTGTAGTATATCACATATCTTTTATTTTATAGAAACAAATCAACTGGTGCGTGCTATCGATAACTGCCAGGTCACGTCGTTCTAAAAACTGAAGCCGGGGCAGGCTCTTGCTCTTTCCCTTTATCATCGGTTCCTTGTTTCTAAGGTTTCTAATATAGCCTTTTTTTTTATATATATCTAATGTGCAAGCAGGCTTCGATACCACTTTCTCTTCAAGCTCGACGCTCTGTTTACCTAAGTTTACAGAAGCTCCTTGAGATCGCTCATATTCTTGCATTATGCTAAACAGCTCTACTATAGCTGATATCAGCTCTGTTGATGACAGCCCTTGGACCGTCTGGCAGCATCCTGTATCTGCTATTGCTTTTCTCACCATTATTTGTTCCATAATTATTCTTGTCACGACCTTTGTTTCCAATGCATGTCTACTGGTGTATTCGTTCGGTTTGGAAACACTGAAATTCCACCCTGCCCGACAAAAGAGAAGTCGACCACGAGGCTCTAGTGTTACGCAGCACCGACAGCTTCAAACCTAACGACGCTGCCTGGCAGACGCTTGAAGGGTATCATGATTCCTCAACTTTCACATCCAAAGTTCTACCCGTTTCTCTCTCAGGCACAGCGTTGACTAATCTCGTTACCAGCAGTATGGAGTTCTTTGAGAACAAGTTATCGCCCTGCTTTGAACGCTCAACATCAAGAGAATCAGTCTTTACGAAAGATAGGCCGAGTCCACTTCGAATTGTTAAGAAGCGTCATAATTATAGTCGACAACAAAATTCTATAGGCGACTGTGCTAGTGCAGATGTAGAGGGTAGCCCTCCTGGATCATTTGAAGAAGGCGAACCACCAAGAATTTTGAAGCTTCCGAGACGGCGGCCAAAAAGCGTGTCTGGGAAGAGTACTAGCTATGAAAACGAGGTAGCAACAGGCTAGGGGCAATCTTCGCAGAGGTCAAATTTCAATCGCAGCTTGATGGGCAGAAGCGAGAATGATGCTATCCTTGGACAAGATAAATCGCCTCAACACCCATCCTTTTTCCGATACCCAACATTAAAAATTAGGAAAATCCGACGAAAGCGCCCTAGTCTTAAAAACAGTTTAGAGAATGGAGATGGAGACCGCATCTCATCGACGTGTACACTCCCTACAGAGCGCAGCAATATCTGGGCTGATGATTCATCCCGAGCCAGCTCTAGATGTACATACCATGAGCCGAGAGGCGCCTATACTCTGACAGACTCGCCTTATCTATCAAAGTCTTCACTAGCAGAGAAAACTACACTTGTCTTATCTCCGCATATCAGCGTAGTATCGGAGGCTGTGAGCATGCTCGCAGGTCAACAACACCTTTGGGCCGCGGTCGAAGTATGCGGCAGACTGTTCCCAGCCTGTGCTGGGCCTGAACATGATAAAGTACCTTGTCCAGATAAAGGTTGGTAGTCTACTGTTATATCCTTCTATTCTGAATCCAAGGCTGCGATGTACACTGTCATTATTAGAACTCTAATGAATGATACAGACACGTCTTTGAAGTTCGGCTACCTTTACGATCTCACTATAGACGTATTACCAACGCTACAATCATCAATCATTCAGACTATATGCCAGCAATCCTTCCCGACGTAAGTCTACATATATCTACGAACGACACTCTCATCTAACAGAAATTATTATGATAAATAGCACCATGTTTGTCGGATCAAGCATTCTTGTTCTCGTCCAGGTCGTATTTCAGTCTACAGTAATATCGTCGTCTCCAAGGCAGCATAAACACTCTAGACAAACGTCGGAAGAACTGATGGAAGATCTCCAGCTACAACTAGGAGACTCTCTCATGGATTATATGAACATTCAAGTGTCCTATTCACATTCAGCGTTCCCTCCCCACTTGGATGCAGCAAGGGCGACCGAGGTATCTACTCTGCATACCAAATTAATGACGACGGCAGAGGCAACTGTCAAGTTACACAATACCCTCTCTCCATGGTCTCCCCATCCTATACCGACTAAAGATCGCCTCTTACCCCTAATTGCGCGCCATTGGGGCTCCCAAAAAGCATCTGAAGTGATGCAACAGGTGTTAGCACAGCGCTCCACCCCAATTCCAACTCGCACCGAAATACCATTAGGAGAGTATGAGCAAAATATGACAGAAGGGTATCCAAATCATTCTTCTTCTCCAACCATTTCACCAAGGCAAGTGAGTTTCCAAGAGGGACAGCCAATGATATATAAATCGAATCCCTCATTGAACTCCATACGGGGGAACAGAGTCTCGTATGACTCTGGGATTGGAATGAGAGGGGCATCTGGGAGAAGAACATATGGAATAGGAAAACGTTGGAAAGAAGAAAAAGACGTTTCTTCGCGTGGCAGATGGTCCGTTTCACCTGATACCCTTAGAGTTTTGACGCCGGCCCTCACGAGCAACAGCCATGGTGACCGCATTGATGATGGTGAAGATTACAAGAGCAATACGAACGAAGACAAGAAACACGCACTGGCAGGAGATGCTAAAGAAAAGAAGGATTCTGGTCTTTGGACATGGGCAACATGGTTTTAGTTTTATCCCCCCGTCTTTCTGTGTGGGCACGACATTCGGCGGCTGCGAATCATGCAGTATTGCGACTGAGTGTAATAGTATTTCCGAAAGATTAAAGCAAGAACATCGGATTTTGTTTGTTATACAATTTTTTTTTTTTTTTTTTTGGTATCTTTTCTTTCCTACGTGCTTTTCTTACGTGGCTGGCTTAGTTCAGCTCATCTTTCCATGGGATGGAAACTTGGGCCCCCTTGCGCGCAACAGTGATGGCCGCGGCCCGGTTGGCAGCCCTGATAGCGGTGTCGATATCAAAGACGCCTGTTCCGGCGCTCACGACGGCTAGGGCGTAAGATCCGACAAAAGTATCGCCCGCAGCTGTGGTATCCACGACTTCGGCCTTGAGGGCGGGCACCAGCGCCGATTTGCCATCCTTGGTGGCGTAGTAGACTCCTCGGCCGCCGAGAGTGATGATGACGTTACTGACGCCTCGTTGAATGAAGATTGCGCTGACGCGCTCAAGGCCAGCGATGTCATCGAGGTCGGACTCTTGGCAGCCGGAGAGGATGGCCGCCTCAGTCTCATTGACGACAAGATGAGCAAGGTTGGTGTAAGCTTCCTCGGGGAGTGTCTTTGCAGGCGCAGGGTTGAGGAGGACGGGGATGCTGGAGGCGTTGGCGGCGCGGAGGGCTTGCAAGACAGTTTCAAAAGGGACCTCGAGCTGCATGATGAGCAGATCTGGGCGAGGACCGGGAAGAGTGGAGAAGTGCTCCGGCAGGAGAGTGTGGTTGGCCTCTGCGGAGAGGATAATGCGGTTCTGGCCGGAGGGCTCGTCGACGACGATGATAGCGATGCCAGTCTTGCCATCTTCACGGATGGCGACGGCGGAGGTGTCGACGCCGTAAGAGGTCAGGCTGGAGATAAGCTGCTGGCCATATGTGTCGGAGCCAACGGCGCCGATCATGGAGACATCGGCAGCCGGGGAGGAGAGATCGGAGGAGCGGGAGAGCTTGCCGCAGGCGACAGCTTGGTTGGCGCCTTTGCCGCCCGGAGAAGTGTTGAAATGGTTGGCGGTGAGGGTCTCGCCAGGGAGAGGATGATGAGGGACATAGGAGACGAGGTCGATGTTGAGAGAGCCGAGGACGGTGATTCTAGGGCGAGCCATGGCTGCTGGAGGATGATGAAAAAAAGATTCTGTGACGGTGTTGTTGTTGTCGCTGGCGATGCTGGCGACGCGAGCAATCTTGAGAAAAGGTTCAATGGCCAATGGTGATCCTGATGGGTTTTTTGGCAAATATTAAGAGAAAACCGATATGAAGCTACCTTGCAATAAGGTTATGGGATATGGAATGCCGCACAGATGGGGGAGATGAATGGGACCCCCGCGATATGGCCCTCTTTTTGTTTGAGAGAGCAGCGAAATGGTATTTCAGATGGAAAAATTGGTGGGGTAGCGCATGCAAATAATTCAAAAGCTGCCCCTCCACACCTCCAGATGGCCCCAGTTTCTAGAACTGTTTCGGCAGCGGCCGAGTCATGCAGCTCTCTGCAGCACCCCTGGTTTCCATCTGCTAAGATTTATTCAATTCTTTGGGTCGGCGAACCTTTCCTTGCAGCCCGTAGGTCTACTAGGTGGTCCCTTGGCGTCTAAGCTCAAGTGTCCACTGTAAGCAAGCTTGTGAACCCCAAGATCGTGTTCGTTGGGCGCACACGAGCTAATGATTTTTTTTTCATTTGACGGCCGGGTCCGACTACGGAGCCGGGAGGCTGACCGGAGCAAGCCGAGCTTTTTCGACTTTCATGTGTACATTCGTGTTATCAGCGGGTGTTAGTAGTCACTATTCACTGGTATTCATTTGATCTAGGCAATGATTTTGAAATGAAATGGCTAGAAGATAATAAAAGAAAAAGAAACTCCTTTCGTATGCTATCCGCAGGGGAATGTTGTAAATAGATTTGTGCTAATGAATATTTGTGTGATTGGGTCTGTTCTTTTCTACTCCCGGAGCGTGCCGCACAAGACAACGTCTTCGCCAAATGGGTGCCATGACACCTGCGACAGTCTCGCGACTGGTAACGGAACGCCCGCTGTATCAGTGACTCGGTCCGGAGATACGACCACGCCGCCTTGTCCCAGCCATGTCGGTGCGATTGTCACAATGACCGAGTCAATCAGGCTCTGGTAGGCGGGATCAAGCAGCGAATTAATGATCTGGCCACCGCCCTCAACCATGACGCTGGACAAGCGTTCTGCTTGGAGGGCGGCGAGAATGTCATTCCAGTCGAATCTCAGCCGGCCAGTTGATTCGGAACGGCTAGCGGGGATATGAATATATTTGCCCCCGTGCTCATGAAGCAGCTCAACGCTTGCATTTGGCAGGCTTGAAGCATCTACGCCGGTTAGGATGAAAGGAGCAAGTCCAGCGCCATTTCGGCACACTTCAAAGACCTTGTCAGAACGGCGCGGGGTCCAGCGGAGGTTGGCATCGATGACGATCGGTCGAGGCTGAGAAGACGTCCCTGCAATCCGGCAGTTGAGAGCCGGATCATCTGCCAGCACAGTAGATACACCAACCAGGATGGCTGAATGCCGAGTCCGTAGATAGTGGGTCATGGCTTTTGAACCTGGACCAGAGAGGCGGGTGCGGACCCCAGGCGCCAGAGAGAGACTGGAATCGAGTGATGTTGCGAATGTTAGCGTAACAAATGGGCGTGATCTCAAAGTCTCTTCGGTATCCAGCTTTGGGGGCAGACGAGGCTCGAGAAGAGCTGCCGATTCGGCTGGAAAGGTGAGCTGCTCAGACATGATGCGATCGTGAAGAGGGGTTTAAAGACGGGGATGACGCTGTGATACAAAAGAAAGAGAAAGTAAAGGCTGAGAGAAATGAGAATGCTAATAAGATAGGTCGTCCACAGGCGCTATAAGCACGTAGTCGTGGCTTAGAAAAGGATGATAGAAGGAAGTTGCAGGTGCTGAGCTAACAATGCGTGATAGTAACAGTGTTGGGCTAATATGTAGTACGCCGAGTGGGGCAAGATCTCACACCCGACTTTATGTCTTATTCATCGTATTCTTTTTTTCCACCACATGATCTGTCATATAGAAATAAGGGTTCGCATAATCAGGAAGGCTCTGGCTGGTTTCATGAATACGAAGGTGCTTTATGATAATCGTTCAAAGTGCAAATTTAGACGTCATCAGCTTGGGAGGATCTCCGTGTATAGATTAACGCACTGCATCTGAGGATCGAACAAGCTCGAAAGGTTTGGAACATGTTACGAGTATTTGACGGCTTATTATTGCATACGAGATGAATGTGTTAAGGCGGCCTCGCTGTCGCCCTTTTTCGTATAGGTACTCCGTCGTCATCAAACTCTGCCCATTGAAAAAACGTGCACCCGTCTTTATCAGGTATGGCGCTTGCATAGCACATCCAAAAATACTTTCCGTGGTTCTCTTTCTTTCTTTGCACCACACGGAGCACGCAAGGAACATTGCAGCGGCATCTGGGGGTAAGTGATGGATGCATCTCTGACCGATAATCTCGATATGTGATGTTGATGCGCTTGTTTCCAGCGATGGGATGCGGATCAATGGACAGGGCTGGCGAGATGGAATGCTTCCACTCTTCTTGCATCTCTGCGTGCATCACAAGGAGGGAATTATGCGGCAGATGAATTGATATTTGACCTTCGCCATCTGCATCGTCGGGACGTTTCGTTTCTGCGTCTCGAGGTAGGATCTTGCGAACGCGAAATTCTCGTGCTACACCTAGTGAGATGGATCCGATGACAGCACGGGGGCCCAAGTATGTAAGATGATCACTGTGCCACCCTACACTTTGTTGCGCGCCGTCGTAGCAGTTGACAAATGCAGCATTGGGGACCCACGGCTTGGATGGCTGATGCCTCAATTTTTTACCTCCAGGGTACCGAGCCTTGATGCGAGATTGAACTTGTTCGTTGACGGTTTCTTGGACGATCGGCTTCACCCTAGCAAGTGTCGGCGTGAGTTGACGTACATCCTACCAGGCGATTAGTTAAAAGTCGATCACGAAGAGGCATAAGAAAAGAAAACTCACATGAAGCATGCCCCCATTATAGTAGTAATCATGTTTCTGTTCTTGGATTTTCTCATACGACTCGAGAAATAGGCACGATGTGTGCGGGCTTGCCACAATGTTTTCAAACAATTTAAATGTGATTCGCTCAAACGATTTCGCCTCGCCCAACAACTCTTTCAAGAGGTCATCTGCTAGCTCAGCTGGGAGAAAATTGTGTATAATGGTACATGGAGTGTGCTCTGCAACATCTTCTGGATCGTAAAGGTGTAGCGTGCTACCCTTTTTTGTCTTTTTCTTAGGTGGTGACAGTGATGCTTCACTAGGCTTTGCGTACTGTCTTAGAGACTGCTGGTATCCTATGACAGCATTCTTCTTTGTCCCTGGGCGGAATGATTTAAGTGAATCTGATGCTTTGCTGACGGAACCATCATGGGCTAAGAGGACATCTAAGAGCGTTTCTTGTTCAATGAGAGGGTGTAGTGAGGATAGCATGGCAAGTTTGATTTCTGTCGATTCCTCGCCGTCTTCCAGTACTGGGTCCGGTTCTGGTGTAGCGTTAACATGGGTCAATTTTCGCTTTGGGCGCTGGAGAAAGGACTCCATGAGAGCCGTTGTAAGTTGCAAGTTGGGAACCAAAAAAATCACAAAAATATTGTTCAAAACGTTTCCAAGTGATATAATTTTCTAGAGTGACGTGAAGATGAATTACACAGATGCGAGAGAGAAAACTAGACATGATCAGTCCACGACAAATTCACGGCAAGCGCGATACGTGACATCCAGAGCAACACGAAAGCACGTGACCTACTTTGTCCCAATATGGCAAAAAGATTAGACAGCCTCGATATATGGATTATACCCTGCATCGCCTCATGACATGATGGTTTCTAGAACATCACCCCACGTCGATCTAGCAAAGACTGCCGTGCTCCACAATTGGCGAAATCTTCTGATATATCAATCTACCTTGGAGATTGGAGATATGGGGACGGATAGAGTGAAAGGAGGTGCTGGAGGATGCTGATGCTGGAGACGTGGAAGACCGATTTATCAGCCATTGCTCTCAGTTCAGGCATCTTCTTTGTGAATAACACCGTCTAGGCGGTATATATGTCTGATAAGTAGTATCTAGATGTATGAATGGCCATTACAAGTAATAATGTAGCGCTTCGTACTTAGAATCCAGCAAGTTATGTGAGACATGATTCACGAAATTAAACATTCGAAGCGTCTACGTAATAGGCTTAGCTTGTCCTTACCTAATACATGGAGCATGGCTTTTGAATAATATGGGGTAGCGAATGCGGCGGCAGATCCCAGGACCGAGGCACATGTCAGATTCAGCGGATCTCTGGCTGCAGCACAGCTCAAAATGCAAATCCAAGCCAGACAAGAGCTCATAACGAAGAGTTGAATCCGATTTTTTAGAACTTGTATCCTATACTTTTCGCATCGTCTTCTTTCCTTGAGTCTGCCCTCGAGCTCGAATGCGCCTTTGAGGCGCTGTCCTCTTCCCCTCCCCTCTTCTCCTCTCCAACCAGACAAAAGCCCACCGAATTAAACAAACAATGGCCGCGATGCTCGAGTACCGCACCCAAGGGTTCAATCCCTACGCGGTCAAATACTCGCCCTACAACGACTCTCGCATTGCCGTCGGCACAGCCGCCAACTTTGGCATCGTCGGAAACGGCAGGCTCTTCGCCCTTGCTCTGACGGCGCAGGGTATCCAAGTTGAGAAGACGTGTGTTTTTATACAAATTCCAAAAGGGCAATGAAGAGATGAATTGCCGAGGCTGACGAGGGGCCGTTTGTAAAATTTAGGTTCGATACGAATGACGCGATATACGACTTGGCTTGGTCGGAGATCAATGAGAACCAGCTTATAGCTGCTTGTGGTGATGGGTCGCTCAAGCTTTTCGACATCGGTATGAGGGAGTTCCCCGTCATGAACTTCCATGAGCACAAGCGCGAAGCCTTTGCCGCGGCCTGGAATCCCGTCACCAAAGATACCTTCATTTCTAGCTCGTGGGATGGCACGGTCAAGATTGTACGTGGCATTGCACTTTACACACTCCCACTTGTCTTCTCTCTCTTCATGTTATACTTACAAGCCATGACCTCTTTTCTCAGTGGTCACCTACTCGCCCATTCTCCATCACGACTCTACCCATCGGAAGCTGCACCTACAGCGCATCATTTTGTCCTTCCAACCCTTCCCTAATCTCAGCAGCTTCTTCCGATTCTCACCTCCGAATATTCGATCTCCGAATGCCCTCATCCGCCAAATACCACCTTGCCGCGACCGTTCCCGTCCATGCGCCTCCCAGCCATCCTGGCGCCATCCCTGCCGGCGGTCCGCCATCCGAAATCCTCACCCACGACTGGAATAAATATCGAGACACAGTCATCGCCACCGGCGGAGTCGACCGGTTGATTCGAACATTTGACATACGCAATCCGAATGGTGGGCCACTCTCCGTCATGCACGGACACGAGTACGCCGTGCGGAGGCTGACATGGAGCCCCCACGCGAGCGATATCTTGATCAGTGCCAGCTACGACATGACCGTGCGGTTATGGAACGATGCCTCCAACCAGCCGCAGGGGCCTGTCCCTACCGCCCGACCAGGCGCACAGATGGGCATCATGAATAGGCACACAGAGTTTGTTACGGGCGTTGATTGGTGTCTGTTTGGCGCTGGCGGCTGGGTAGCTTCTGCTGGCTGGGACGAGAGGGTTCTGCTGTGGGATGCTAACCTATTAATGCGTCCGCGGTGAGCAAAAAGAAGAGAGAGTTCACGCAAATGAAAAGAAGAAGAAAAGCATACAACTTTTGATACCAAGGGCGCATATCGAGAGAGCCATCCATGGGGGGAATGATATCCTTACGAGTAAATCGTCATGTTACAGGGCTATTAATGTGGTTTGGAAACTTGCGCAGAAACACTATCACGGCTAATTTTTGGCTGGGCATCACACATCGCTAGTTGAATACGCATACACTTTCTCAAGTATGATAGATCGTTTTTTAACGTTTTGTTTTAAAATACAAGTCATGACTATACTATACACAATATATATCATTACATGCGTCATGATGCTTTTGTTGTAAAAAAAAATTCGAGGAGATTGTTCCTTTTTTTCGTCCCGCCTTGCGTCTTTTATATCGCAAATCCCTATAACACCGTAAGATCGATAAGTTTTGAACATGAACATGTAGCCGTGAAAATTGCCGCGCCTTAACCAACATAGCATCCCTCCCAATGGACAGATGCCAAGCATCAATACGTAGAATAATGAGTTCCGCTGCTTCATGTAACTGCGGTCTTGTCGTTCTCCAAGCGTCGTGCTAGAAGAAAATCATCGCTTTACCACGATGATTCAAAGCCTCCACCTCGTCGGCCACCCCTAGAACGCTGCGGCGGCGCATCGCGGCGCGCACGTTGTCCCATCTCGGCAAATGGATCAGGAGGTCCACGGCGCTCAAAGCGGCCCCCGCCGCGACCGTCTCGTCGGTCACCACCACCTCGTCTGTCACCACCACCTCGTCGGTCAAAGCCACCTCGTCGGTCGCCGCCTCGTCGATCACCTCCTCGTCTGTCATCCTGATGCATTCGCTCACTATGGCCGTCTTGAATGTTCAATCCAGCGTTCGATAAGCCCTGGTTTCTCGCCCAACCGGCAGAGACAGCGGGGGGCTCTGACCAACCCCAGCCTTTGGTAGCCCAGTCGTTCAAATCGCCAACAAGGTCTTCTCTATCCGAGAGCTGGCCACCAAACAGCGAGGTATACGCAGCAGCCATAGTCTTCCGGGGGATTTCCTGAATGAGATTCTTCGACTCCTCGTGATATGTAGGCAGCTCCTCCACTGAGTTGATATCAATCTCAGCGCTTTCAAGGGTTTTGTTTGGTTTCAGCGGAAGGCCTCGCAAGAGTTTTCTGGCAGTGTGTGTAGACATTGGGGGTACAAAAAGCCAACCCTCGCCACCCTTGTTCTGTCGTCCGGTACGGCCTAATCTGTGGATGTATGATTCGCGCTCTCTGGGAGTATCAATCTGAATAACGTGGGTAACGTTGGGGAAATCCATGCCGCGGGCGGTAACATCTGATGAGAAGAGAATTCCAGTCTTGGAGTTTCTGAACATATCGGCGGCCTTTGTCCGCTGGAACTGGGAAAGCTGAGACTGAATGGCAAAGGTGGGGATTCTTAGCTGGCCGCTCTTTCTTCGCTGAAAGCCAATCTCTCCAGCAAGCTCAACCATGGAAGTAGTGTTGAAGTAGACGATGGCCTTGAACGGAGGTATAGTGTGATCCTCTCTTGCAGCCGCAACCTCGCGGTCGACCAATTCATACAGCGAAGGGAATACGTTGGCCCAGCTCGAGACAGTGACAACGTGCTGAGGAATCTTCTCGTGGGTAAGGGTTTCATTCTCGGGGATAGTCTGGACAAACTCGAAATCATCGGGGCGAACCAGTTTACGGGCGAGCTGAATGACATTGTCGGGAATGGTGGCAGAGACCAGAATCGTCTGCCTTACCTTGTCCTTGGGCAGGTAGCTTTGAATTGAGTTGAGTTCCTTCTCGAAACCGACATCAAGCATCCGATCTGCCTCATCCAACACAAGTGCTGCCAGGCTGGGGGCATCAATACCGCTGTTGGGGTCTTCAAGAAGGTCGTTCAAACGGCCCGGGGTAGCCACCAGAAGGTGACATCCTTGTCGCCGTGTCTGGCGCAACATGGCAGACTTCTGAGTGCCTCCAACAGCCGACTGTACGACCAAACCAGTGTGGCTGCAAAGCCGCCTCGCCTCGGTAGCAATCTGCTCGGCAAGTTCACGAGTTGGAGACAGCACGATACCGCGAATATCATCAGATCTAGCATTTCGAGACGCTTTTCGCGTGGCCAATGTTGGGTCTTCTTCGATCATGCGCTGGAGGAGAGGTAGTAGGAAGGCAAGAGTCTTTCCGGTACCGGTCTTGGCTTGAGCAACACTTCGGGGCTTGTCAGCATAGATACTTTTGATACATGATGGTGTTTGGGGTGAGGGTTTCAAGCTTACATGTCAGTTCCCTTGAGAGCCGGAGCGATTGTCTTGGCTTGAACAGGAGTCATGTCATCGTAGCGCATATCCTTGATGATAGCATCCAACAAATTGCGATGAACTCCAATTGTTTCCAAATCCTGAAACGTTGAGATTTCTCCGGCAGCAGCAACCTCAGGAACTACATCTTCCGCCACAGCAGCCTCACTGCTATAGAATCGGTTGAGGAAAGTAAAGCTCTTCAAAGGCGCAACAGGTCGAGGTAATGATGCCGCTCCAGATCGAGCCGCCGGAAAGGCTGTTCGAGCGCTCAGCACTATCGTGCTTGAAGCCGCAGTGCGAGCCAAGCTGCCGCATCGTCGAATTCCGTGCCGAAACATGGTCAAGTCTGCCTTTTCTTAACAAGTTCAATCTTTTACGATAGACAGGTCTAAGGAGAAAGAAGCCGATGACACAGTTAAGTGCCTGTCGGACGAAAGAAGATGAGAAAAATTGGATGAAAGTCGCGTGTTTCTTCCAAACGTTGATGAGATTTCCTCTGATTATTTTTTTCTTGTCCCACTAATGGCAAAAAAAAGTTCGACCCCTCTACAGCAGCTGTTCCTAATTGGGAAAAGGTATCGATAAGACTTAAAGACTAGGCATGATAGCTAGTCTATGATAGTACTAGCCTCTTGTCACAACTACTCCACAGTGGACGTACCTTGTGCACTAAGGGAACATCGTGAATGATGATGTCAGGAACCGATCGTACGGTAATGCTTCATTGGGTAAAGACAAGGGGGCTTTGTGGATTGTACTGCTTCACCTACTAGGTACTTATCAACTTTAGAGACAAGCTGCTACTTACTTCATACTCTTCAATAATATGCAACGCCAACAAGTTCAAGATAATTTACATAGCATTTACCAGTTTCCCTTAAAACAACTTTTATACTAGATAGGCTGTCTAACAATGTCTTCTTTGTTATCAACAATTGATTCTCTTCCCAAACGCCAACCACCGTAACCGAATAGCCCACCGTCTTCGGATTATGCAATATGATTGTTTTCCCCATGCTATATGACTGATTCCCAACTCCATATTCCAACCCTTTGATTCTTAATAGTTCACGACACCCACAAAACCCCTACCAGAAACTGTCCCCTCTCCATTGATATAATGTACAGCTTTCACAGGTATTAAAGCATATCTTTGCTCATCTCATACGACCATCCTCCATCTCGTCGCAGCTTGTCACGAGCTACCATGTCCTTTCTGATGTCATCCTCGGTCAGACGATCCAGGCCACTCCAGTTGGCACTGGATGTCCTTTGGCGGAACTTGTGCCATTTGTCTTTGCTCTTATTGAAAACTTCTTCCATGTTCAAGGGCGCCGGCGGGCCAAAAATTTGTGATGGGTCCATCGTCTCTTGCCTCATGAGAGCCCGACGCAGATCAGGAGAATCAGCCCAAGCAGCTACATTCATTCCCTGAGGTTCGTCATCGTCATCGTCATCGTCCGTCTGGATTTCGGGAAGCTCAATCGACTCGCCATTCTGGAACCGTGGCGAAGATCTCTTCACACTCGACTTGGCATTTACGAGCTGCCCAGGTCGAGCCGGAGTCTTGTGAGAGGGTCCGGCAGCATTCGAGCCAGGTGCAAAGGGAATTGGGCCCTTTGAGATCTGTGCCATATCCAGAGGGTGAGCAGCTTTTATGTGGCTATTATGCTGGGCTGTGACGGCGGCCTTGAATAAATCTCTAGTGGCACTGTGCGGTACGGCTGCATATCCATTCTGGAAGGCAGACTTTGTTGGTAGATCCTATAAAAGTGTTAGTCCTGGTTTGACGATCAGTCGCAGCAGTGTGTTAACATAGAGACGAACCTTCTTAAATCCTGTTGACGGTCTCACTGGCGGACCCTTGATTTTAGGAGCATTGTCCACTCCCAATTCATCGTCGTCGTGTTCGCTGGTTCGGCGCCGCTTGGAATCTTTAGTCTGGTAAGTCGGCCCGCCTCGCGAGGGCGGGGGCCTTGAATAGGCGCCGTCACTTGTCTCCGGCCCCAGAGTCCGTTTCGCGCCCGCTTTAGCGGCATTTGATAGAATAGAATTGAACGGCCTGCTGGACTCATCGCGCATGCCGGCCAGTCGTGAAGGCGGTCGAGCAGGCTGGCTCTCAGCTTTAGAAGATGCCGATTTCTGTTGGCCCAAGGTTGCATCGGGTGGGCCATTTGGCTGCGATCGTACTGCTGGGGGTGGAGCTCTTGTCTGCTTTGCCTTTTCAATGGCAGCCTGCCTTTGAACAGACTTCTTCTCTTCTTCTTGCTGCCTTTGTCGTTCTAACTCAAGACGCCGCTGTTGATCTTGTTTTCGTTGCTCCTCTTGTGCTGCAATCCGCTTTCTCTCCATTTCTGTCTTGGCTTCGCGTCGCCGCTGCGATTCTTTTTCATCTTGCTCCCTTTTTCTGGCAGCTAACTCTGCGGCTTTGGATCGGCCGGCAGAAGGCGGTGCCTTGAAGTTTTGTGTCGAAGATTTGGCTTGGTAAGACGACTTGCTGGCCTTTGACGAGGCGTTCGAATGGGTAGAGTTCAAGGTATCATGAGATGCGGTGGATACTCGGCTTCCAGTAGGGTGGTATTGTGAGTGCTGTGAGCCGGTATTAACCCTAATGACGGTAGGAGGGGCCTTCGCCTTTGCTGTTAAATCTTTGGTTGGTTTTACTGGCCGCTTGCTATCCTTTCCACGCGTTGCTTGGCTTGGAATGGTAGGTTTGGAAGAGGAAGGCGGGGGCATGGGAGGTTGAGCGTCAGACATGTCGGTATCTCGATCGGCCTGTCTCCACTCTGGCTCCTCACCGGCCCTCATCTTGCGAGGACTGGGCTGGCTATTCTTTGCCGGATTAGGAGTCGCCTTGATTGCGGGTCGCTCGTCTTGTTTCCTGACAGCAATCTCCTTTTCCATAGTAGTCACCTTCTCTTGCTCTTGGGTAAATGCCCGAGCCTTTTCGCGCTCCTTTTCGCGTGCCTTGTCAAGCTTATCCATTTGCTCTTCCATACGCTTGACTTCATTCTCTCGGCGCTTCTGCTCTTTCTCCCGTTCTGTAGAAGCCCTTGTCCGACGTGCAATCGGTTTTGTTGGGCTCGTAGGTTCGATGGGCTGAGGTTCAATATCCTGAGGCTTCATGACAACCGATTCTGAAGATTGCCCAGCATGGAGGGCTAAGCGGGTGGAAGAGGGTGACATCAAAGACTTTCCCTCAGCACTGATAGCAGCACCACTAACAAGAAGACCTCGAGAGCTTTTCAAAATAGACGATAGCTTGTTCTTGACTTGCTTTAAAGGACTATCACGAAAGTTCCGAGAGGTCGTTTTGGAAGGAGTGTCAGCCATGTCATCTTGCGATGCTGCCAAGCTAGAAGTCGAAATGGAAATCGCCTTTGACAGAGGGGCGGTCTCTCTCATCAGGGCAGAAGAAGCAATGGGTATATTTGAAACAGATGATGGCTTTATGTTATTAAAAAGGCCATGAGCCGTTTGCTCATCGTCTTGGGGCGAGTAGTCATCTCTGTCCTGGATACCTTCCATAATGTCAGCCGTATGGCTTTTGGTCAACAGCGGTCTTATGTCTGTGGCATCTTTGACTGTGTTTGGCGGTTCGATCCAATCATCATCGTCGTCTTCGGGAGAAGCGCGTGGCGTCGTAGACACCGGCTCGTCTTCAGGAGAAAACTGCTTCGGGCTCGCAGCAGATTGTGTCTGTGCAGTACTTTGCTGCGCCGCCGACGCATTTGGCGTTTGCTTAGTCTGTCCAAAGCTGCCTTGCGGTTTACCTAACATGCTAATTTGATCTTGCAATCTCTGTGTATATGTCTTTGTGTGATTCATGCCTGGTCTTTCTGTTTCAGAGGCTTCGTGGTCAGGGGAAGAGTCTTCTCCATCTACTTCCATACCATCAGCGTTTTCCTCGTGAACAGAATCGCGCTTAGCGAGGTTTCCGAGACTTTTGCCACCAGTTTGTCTTTGGTAGTAGCTTGTTCTGCTACTATTTCCGGCATCGACATGACTGTTGCGAGATTGTCTCGCACCTAGGCTTTTGCCCGAGTTAAGAGGCTCTCTAGCCGGCAAAGAAGCAAAATTCAAGCTACTTTTTCGAACAACAGGCCTAATTGGGCTTGACCCTTCAGATGCAGAGTGTTCATCATCTGAAGCTTCATCAGATTGCACGGGAGGCATGGGTAGCTTTCTAGGGGACGCAGCTGGCGATATAACAGGTGCTTCAGAATATGGATCATCCATATCGGATTCTTTGGATGACGATTCTGGCTCGTCTTGAGTAGCATCAGATGGTACATCCGGGAGGGCACGGGCTGTATGATCCTCCGCTGTCGTTTGAAAAGTCTTTGTGGGTGATATTGCAACTGCATTTCGAGCTGGGCTTCGCCTTATTGAAGATCCACCTGGAGGCAATACAATATCGCTATAGGGGTTTGCAAAGTCTTCGGGTTCCGCATCGTCGCTTGGATCCGTAGCAATAAAATCTTGGCTCCCATAATAACCAGAGTCCTGCATTGC
Organism: Trichoderma polysporum; assembly: GCA_030278935.1. Taxonomy (NCBI): domain Eukaryota; kingdom Fungi; phylum Ascomycota; class Sordariomycetes; order Hypocreales; family Hypocreaceae; genus Trichoderma; species Trichoderma polysporum. The sequence continues at coordinate 17,917 of JARFTM010000145.1, read as the reverse complement.
TCGGACAGGGGGCGCTCGCGGGGGAGAAAACACATGTCGTTGAGGGGAGGCAGGTTTAGCGCCTATCGGTACCGTCTTTGAGGCGACTTGATGTAGCTGAGGAGGATGGAACCGGCTGGTATGAGCCGAGTGCAGGTTCTTTGAGGTGCTTGGGGAAGCTGCAAATACGTCGGATAAAGGCTAGTTGGTGTACATCAGCATGGCTTCCAACGACAACCAAAAAAACAAACATTCAAGCAAACCCACCACTCGAGACTCTACCGCATTGGCCTTTCGAATCGTATGGGGGGTTTTGCCCCTAAGTTTTCCTGGAGTCTTAAAGGCTTCTGTGATATTACTAGACAAGGGTATCAGCATGGGCCATCACATTGGTGAATGGCGAATGGGTGAATGGTGCAGCATACACTTCGTTCTCGTTCAAGATTGCAGCCATATGCTCATTTAGCCATTCGATTTCATTGTGAGCGGAATAAGAGAATTCCTCTACTTCCGATTGCACAATCTGTACTGCAGATGCCCGTTCCTCGCCGATCCACGCCGCGGACCCAACCTGGAGACGCGGGCCTCGCATTGCAGTCATGGTGTCGCGCGCCGAGAGCAACAGCTGTAATGTTGTATTTCCAGTGCCGCTGGCTGATGAAGGTCGTCTCTGGATATTGTCACAGCATCGGTGACACTAGGGGTCGACGTGAGAATGGCTGTCGGTGAAGTTCTGTAGGGCGATGTTGATGTGGTAGTGAAGGTACAAAGTAAATAAGCTGGATTTGCTCCCCATTCCAAGGTTGCAATGTTTTGATGGGCTCCAAATCGGGTTAGTGCTCCAGCTTTAGCTCCAGCGTCTCTCGCGTCTTCAAGACTGAGGTAGGGCCGCACGTGATAACGTCATATATCACGTGGAGATACGGCTTATCAGAAACCAAACACGGGGGGGGGTTGTTTACTTTGGGTCGCGTCCCTGGCAATGTGGGACTTTGTGAGATACGATTGTGCATAGAGGGACAGGTTTATACGATCCAATATCTGCATTGCAGGTTCGTTGGTGCTGCCACAATGAGGGTGATAGAAGTAATCATTGACGTAAGAACCTCTCTCCGAGACTCGCATCTTCTTTGCCGTTTTCTTATCCCTCACTGTTAACCTCCTCAATAGGGCTTCAAGTCGTATGCCGTACGGACGGTAATATCAGGATGGTAAGATTCGACCCCACGGTGGGAGCTTTCAGCGATATTGACCAGCTTAGGGACGAGAGCTTCAACTCTATTACCGGCTTGAACGGTAGCGGGAAATCGAATATCCTCGACTCAATATGTTTTGTTCTTGGAATCACAAATATGTCCACGGTGCGGGCGCAGAACCTTCAAGTATGCCAGTTCTCATTGTTCGCAGCACAACCGATCGAATAATAACATAGACCGCAGGATCTTATATACAAACGAGGCCAAGCGGGTGTCACCAAGGCCAGTGTCACGATCGTCTTCGACAATAGAGATAAAAAGAAATCGCCTATAGGATTCGAAGAGTATGCTACCATCAGCGTAACTCGCCAGATCGTCCTTGGCGGCACGTCCAAGTATTTGATTAACGGCCACCGTGCGCAGCAGCAGACGGTCCAGAATCTCTTCCAATCTGTCCAGCTGAACATCAACAATCCAAACTTTCTGATCATGCAGGGTCGCATCACAAAGGTCCTCAACATGAAACCCGTAGAAATTCTAGCCATGATTGAAGAGGCGGCGGGTACAAGGATGTTTGAAGACAGGCGAGACAAGGCTTTGAAGACAATGGCAAAGAAGGAAACGAAGCTTCAAGAGCTCAGCGAGCTACTGAAAGATGAAATCGAGCCCAAATTGGAGAAGCTTCGAGGAGAAAAGAGAGCATTTTTGGATTTCCAGCAAACCCAGAATGATCTGGAGCGGCTCTCCCGCGTTGTGGTGGCGTACGACTACACAAAGTGCCAGGAAAAGCTGAAACAGTCTGCAGCTGATCTTGAGGCTAAGAAGCTGCGCCAAAAGGGTCTCGAAGACTCTGCTACTCGTCTTCGTAATGAGATATCACATCTGGAAGAGGATGTCAAAAAGATACGATCACAACGAGATAAGGAGCTCAGAAAGGGAGGCAAGGCGCAAGGCCTCGAAGATACGGTAAAAAAGCACTCCAATGAGCTGGTTAGGCTTACAACGGTTATGGATCTGAAGAAATCGAGCTTGGCAGAGGAAACTGAGAAGAAGGCTGCCGTTGAGAAGACAGTATCAGAGCTAGAGACATCTCTCAAGGATAAGACAGCTACGTTCAACAATGTCAAGGCAAAATACGAAGCGGCAAAGGATATCTTGGCAAAGCAGAGCAAGGATGCCGAAACCAAAGAGGAGCTCTTGCAAACATTACAAACTGGAGTTGCTTCCAGAGAAGGGCAAGAAAATGGATATCAGGGTCAACTCCAAGAGGCAAAAACCCGCGCTACTGCTGCTGCAACCACACAGGAGCAGGCAAAGATCAAGATTACACATTTACAAAGCCGAGTTAAAGAGGAGGAGCCTCGAGCCCGGAAGGCCAAGGAGCAAAATGCGGATCTCTTACGCGACCTGGATGGCTTGAAGCTACAGGGTCAGAGGTTGGAAAAGGAGCTGAATAAGCTCGGTCTTGAGCCTGGCCAAGAGGAGGCAATGTACAAGCAAGAGTCTAGCTTGCAGCAAACTGTCCGAAATCTGCGACAAGACTGTGATACCCTGAAACGGCAAGTTGCCAATATTGATTTCAACTATTCCGACCCAGTTCCCAACTTTGATAGGTCAAAGGTCAAAGGCCTAGTCGCGCAATTATTCACAATTGACAAGGATAAAACCATAGCCGGAACAGCGCTAGAAATATGTGCTGGTGGACGACTGTACAACGTTGTGGTGGACTCAGAAGTCACGGGTACGCAGCTACTTCAAAAAGGCAAGCTGAGGAAGCGAGTGACAATTATTCCTCTCAACAAAATCGCCGTTTTCAAGGCATCAGCACAAACTATCGCAACTGCACAGAATATCGCGCCTGGCAAAGTCGATCTCGCCCTTTCGCTGGTTGGCTACGATAAGGAGGTGGCCTCTGCGATGGAATACGTTTTTGGCAACACACTAATCTGCGCTGATGCCGAAACGGCGAAAAGGGTCACTTTTGATCCCAATGTTAGGATGAGAAGTATCACTCTGGAAGGGGATTCTTACGATCCTTCTGGAACGCTTTCAGGCGGCAGCTCTCCTAACTCCAGCGGCGTTTTGGTGACCTTGCAGAAGCTGAATACCTTAACACGACAGCTGAATGAGGCTGAACATTCATTGAAAGATATTCAGATCAAGATTACCAGAGAGAAATCCAAACTGGATCAAGCCCGCCAGATCCAGCAAGATTTGGACCTGAAGAGTCATGAGATTAAACTGGCTGAAGACCAAATTGGAGGAAACTCATCTTCCTCCATTATTCAAGAGGTCGCAAACATGAAAGCTACCATCGCTGAGCTGCAAGAGAGCATATCGGACGCAAAGTCCCGCCAGGTTGAGGCCACTGCGGATATCAAGCGTATTGAGAAGGACATGAAGGACTTCGACAATAACAAGGACGCCAAGCTAGTGGAACTTCAGAAATCTCTAGACAAGTTAAGGGGAAGTCTCGACAAAAATTCAGCCGCAGTAAAAACCCTTCAAAAGGAGCTGCAGGGTGCTCAGCTAGATTTGGAGCAAGTCGGTGGCGATCTATCAGCTGCACGAGAGCAGCTTCAAGAAGTGGAAGTGGCTATCAAGGCTCAGCGGCAAGATATTGAGGAGTTATCAAAACAACAGGCCAAGGTAGCAGAGACACACGACATTGTGCAAGCCGAACTTGATGATGAAAGAGCAAAGCTGCACCAATTTGATGATGAGCTTCGAGCCTTGGAGGACGCCACACGGTCAAAGAATGCACGCATCACAGAAGAGGGTTTAGAGATGCAGAAGCTTGGCCACCAAGTTGAGAAATTTCACAAGGAGCAGCAATCTGCAGGAGAGAATGTTGCTCGGCTCGAAGCTGAATACGATTGGATTCACGATGAGCAGGATAAGTTCGGTCGCAGTGGGACACCCTACGATTTTCAGCGCCAGAATATAGGAGAGTGCAAGTCAACACTGCGGAACCTGACTGAGCGATTCCAAGGCATGAAGAAGAAGATCAATCCCAAGGTGATGAATATGATTGACAGCGTTGAGAAGAAGGAAGTCGCACTCAAACAAATGATTAAGACTGTCATCCGAGACAAGAGGAAGATTGAGGAGACCATTGTCAGCCTGGATGAGTACAAGAAGAAAGCTCTCCAAGAGACATGGGAGAAAGTCAATGGCGATTTCGGCCAGATCTTCTCTGAGCTTCTCCCCGGAGGTAGCTTCGCAAAGCTAGATCCTCCAGAGGGCAAGACAATCAGCGATGGTCTTGAAGTGAAAGTTTGCTTGGGCAAGGTGTGGAAACAAAGTCTGACGGAACTCAGTGGTGGCCAGAGGTAAGCATTTTTCTCTTTTCGTTTCTATTTCCAACCTCGTACTATATTACTATATGAGCACGCATTACTAACTCGGAGGCACAGGTCACTTGTCGCACTTTCGCTCATCATGGCTCTATTGCAGTTCAAGCCTGCACCAATGTACATTCTTGACGAGGTTGACGCCGCTCTCGATCTTTCTCACACACAAAACATTGGACGCCTCATCAAGACGCGCTTCAAGGGCTCACAATTCATCGTTGTGAGTCTGAAGGACGGCATGTTCCAGAACGCTAACCGTATCTTCCGCACACGCTTCAGTGAAGGAACGAGTATGGTTCAGGCGCTCACACCAGCGGATTTGAAGTAACTGAAGCAAAGACAAAGATGACAAAAAAATGACAGAAAAAAAAGGAACAAAAAAATTAGTCTATTTTTAACTCTTAGGACCAATGTGATATGAAGTGACGAGATGTATGAATGGGTTTTTGATGAGCCGGTAGAATATGATCTAATACGAATGGGGTAAAAAAGAGAGAGAATATGGGCCTTTGTACCTTTTGCTATTCCGTTACGTCAAAAGAGATATTTTGGTTGATACATGATAAACGCAATGAACGGGCGTTTTTTTTTTTTACGAGAGGCTCCATATTCCTCAGTCAAATTAATTGCTCAAATCCGTTTTTTCCCTTTTTCTTGAAGCGTTGAGATCCATCTTCGCCACCACAACTCACTGTTACTGCGGACTTACAAAGATAAGTGCTGGCCCCGTTCCAGAACCTTAATCTCCATACCCACCTCTAGTGACAATTCCATGTCCTCTGGCTCTGCTGTTTTTGAAAATATGGGACACAGTTGCATACCAAAGCAACCCTTCCCAGGAGCCCCCTCATCGATTTCGCGATACTTCCTGAGCGAATTATCCGGCTCCACCTTGTGTCGAATCCCAGTGGCTGGATCGACATTTGGCAATTTGCACCTGTATGGAGTCATATCTTAGCACATGACTTACGTACATAGTATATACTTTGTAGGTGAAAAACTCTTTTGAAGGGAAAAATTCTCCACCTTGTTGTTGCGTGGGCTCTTTTGGGTTTTTTTTTTCTCGCGTTGGAGCGCGGGCGCATGTGAAAATAAAGTAAGAGCAGGGGAAGATAAGGGGAAGAATAAAGCTTAAAAAGCGAAAACGAAAAAAGAAGAAGAAAAGGAAAGAGTTTAAAATAAAATAAAATAAAAATAAAATAAAAAAACCTACCGAACAGTGCGGCATGAGACGTCGAATTTACTCTCTGACCCCTTGGCTGTGACGCTCTGGGGAGGCTGTGAGAACACGATACGTCGCCAGTCGTCCTCGTCGTATTCTTTGAGACCGGAAACTAGTCACATCAAGTTAGTTGAGTGAACAGTCCAAGCGTGGGGGGGCTAAAGTTCAATATATGGGGGTTGGATACGAATAGCCTGAAATCCACGGAGTATACACACCAATAATGTTCGGGCGAAAGCGGCGTGCGTCCAAGAACTTGAGGCCTTCGTCTTTTTGCACTTTGGACTCTAAAGCGCGGACACTTGTCAAGCTAAGGACATTGAGCGGATACTACGGAAGGTCATCAGTCTACCAGGAGTCCACATGGGGAAAGGGGAGTTGCAAATCAATCAAAACTTACGGCGTCTTGGAAGTCGACCACGGGTTGATAGCCAGCATCCTCTTTGCGAGGCGCATTTCCGAAAACCTCCCTCCGCTGAGCTGGGTCGATCATAAAAATGGTCATTGGCGCGGTAACTCCCAGGTAAAGGCCCAGCTCAGGTGGCACCTCATTTCTCACGTTCAGCGCATAAACAGTCTGAGCGAAAAACTGTGTATCTTCGTACTGATAGCCTCTGGCTTTTATCTCGTTGGAGGTTGGGAAGTCAATCGATAGCATAAACTCTTTTTCTGGGGTGCCGCTGAGGCCGCGGCTCAGTTTGGCAGATATCCACTGGATCATACCCCTTAGGCCAGAATCCTTCCATGGAAATCTAATGACAATGAATCGGCCACCCACTCTACCGAGTTGGCGGCTCGTCTTGCTCGCATCTGGAAGCCACAGGTCGACCTTGACATTGGCTAGCAGCGGAACTTGTCTCAGAGTGATAGTTTCCCATCGCGGCTTCTTCGGTTGATCTGGCTGTTCTGTTTCTCCTTCTTCAGATATCACGCGAGGTTCAATGCGCTTCGCTTTTTGTCTTGCGAAAGCAAACAGGCGATCAAGTTCAAACCCCTTGGGAAAGACTTTGCTGTGCGTAACCTCTATGCCCCGACATGACTTGATGGGGTAAATGTATAAGCTTTGTATCTTGGCCGCTTTGCCCTGCTGGTAGTTGTGCTCGGGCGATGTCTGAGTCCGTAGGTTGCTGTCCGATATTGGGATGCCGAGTTTGGTGTGTGTCTGTCGCAGAGCGTCACTACGCTCCACTGGGATCGGCGGGAACAGGATAAATATGGGAATAGCAAAGACAACCAGAGTTGTGAGCAGGAGAACGATGGCGGTAGAGTCAAACAAAGCAATGACTTCGGAGACTGACGGCATTGCGGCAAGCAAACGTCAAGGGCCAGCCTTGGGTGTGAGGGGTATGGGATTCGCAATAATAAACGGCACAGCTTCCAACAATATTCTAGGTGGCCAAATACAAATTGCGTCTATTTTACCGTCACGAAGATATGACAGTTGGATTGAGTGGCCACAAGGCAAAAGGTTGAGCAATTCCGGCTGGTAGCTGGCTCAATCGTAAATCTATGGGCTGCTCACGGTTGATGTTCTAACGTAGTGTTGGTGGATTGCCTATTACGTGAGCAGCTCGAAGCAATAGGCTACCTGTGTTTGAGAAACCGTCCGTGTCGCAGGCTGCTAGTTAGTTATACGGAGTTACGCCACATAGGCGATCTGATAAAACGCAGCCATCCCAACTCAGTGTGGTTTTCATACAGTCAGTACTCCGTACTCACAACTGTGAATCGAGCCTAGCATCCTGAACACACAAGCCGCAAGACCCTGGTTCTGTCCGCGTGTCAATGTTCCAAATTTGGTTGCTCTCTAGGGTAAGCCACCTCAGCCAAGTTTCACTGTTACACGTTTGGTACACTCGCGTCAGTATTTGTGCCTGAGTTTCATCATACGCTGGAAAATATGACAGCCTAGGATAGGCAAGGGCTGGGGGCGCGTCAAGGAATCCACGCAGATATTCTAGTCCAGCTTTTCAATTGAAATCCCTCCGAGATACGTAAAAATATTCGATTTGGTTGGCTACGTTGTCAGGGCGGGAGTCTGAAGCGGCAGCCTTGCATGTGACGGGAACAGAATCCCTGCCAGGAGAAATTTCCAACACTTGGTGCATTACTCGTAAACCACCAAGGCCGTTTATGGTGAACTTCCAGCCGCGGGTGCAAGGTTTAGGTGGCACCGGAAACTGAAGCACGAAGGTGGGGTGGAAAGGGGCTTGAAGGGGGCTAGAGCTATCTTTCAAAGACAGAAATGAGTGTGCTCGTACGAGTAAGTGGTCCGGACATTTTATGGGAACGAGCAAGCTGTGTTTTCTCTCGAAGACATTGCACGTCCGGTTTATTTCCTCCCTCCGCAAATGCGACGGCGGGCTAGAATAACAGACCTGAGTAAAAAAAAAAAGATTAGTTCGATACTAAGGCTTTAATCTCTTGCTAATTCCCTGTCGTGAAGGGGCATAGTACCAGTAGGTATAGCAGGAGCGCGTACGGATAGACTCCACCTAGCAGCACTAGTAAGTACATGCTGTGTCTACTTCATATGCAGCCTTGCTGAGATGAGCCACCAGCCTCCCTTCGTGCTTCGCGTTAAATCCAATAAGAACCCGTGAGGTACAGTGCATACTGTACCAAGGGATCCGTATCATCGGTTTGATAACAATAGAGCGCAAGCACGTGCTTTGGATAAAAAGAAAGCACCAGCGCTACTAGCTAAATGTTTGGTGTGCTGATAGAGGAAACTAGTCCGTTGCTAGCAGGGCGCCGTTGAAGCTTTTCTTTGTCTTCGGAGAATAGCGCGAGTGTAGCGCCATATGGAGAACCGGGGAGGTGAGTTTGGAGCGGCCGGCATTGGGCTTCTCATAAACGTGTCCTGAAGAGCCAATCCGAAATATTCATTGCGAGCTGTGCCGCCGACGCAACTAGCGGACAACTGCTGCCATCATAATTGAATGAACCTTGACTACCCGATGATGTGGTGCGGGTCCCCCCAGCATTGTGACATATGACCCGGAGATCTTGTTGGCTCACAACCCCCATATTGCTGGGATTGGATCCGTCCTTTACATACCATCCTAGCCACCGTCTCTCAAATTCTGCACCGGTACTAGACACTAACGGACATTTGTCACCATACGAGTATAAGTATGCCAGCGGATAGTGTTGGTTAAAAGTGGATGAGCCCCGGTGCCTACTTGTATGCACCAGAGTCGCAGCTTATAATACAGCAGCGGGAGAGAAATTAGTAGCAAATCTTCAAGTTGAGGCACGGGCCAGAGCGAGAACAAGACGCTCAGGCAAGGAAATGGCCGAGAGCAACAGAGCTTGCTGCATTTTCACATGCATAATTTTAATTTCTGCTAGAAGGGCACTAGCTGGTCGTCGGTAATGAAGTGAGCAATGCATTCCATAGATAAAATGAGGCCAAAAGAAACCGAGTTGCTGGACTTCCCACTTACCCATCTAGGGGAGCAAAGATAGCTTTTTTTTTTTTTTTTGGCCTTTCCATGACTCAAGTGTAACCAAAGAGATGAAAAGAAAAAGCACGCACACGCAAGCTCACTAATCGGCACGCTCCGTGCGTACTGGAATTTTTCCCGCATTAACCATGTAAGTCTTCATGGTTGTAGCATGGCTTTAGTTTGAGGAATTTCACTTGACTAGAGTCCTTTTTCCGCGGGTAGTGTTGAGTTAGAAGAGCTAAATCCTAGTTGGACACACTCCGTACTGGTTGGACCATGCCTTGTTTTACTGGTACGTGCTGGGTAGGTAGTATGGCGCCAATATCAAAATACCAGTATCAGTCGTTTGCCCTAGCCGGATATTTTCCCGTTATTCGCCATGACGCTCGGAATATGATATTGCTCATACAGGACAGAAACTGCACGTAGCTAGACCAACCTTCTGGCAGAGAGGCGTATTTAGGAATCATGATACTGACAAGAGGCCATGTGCTCCGATCGAAACCTTAAGTACCGGCAGTTGGGATTAGATTTGTAGCTGCCATGCGGATTTCCAATGATGGGCTTGTGGTACGCCAGCGCTCCGTACGAAGTACTTTTGCTGTATGGCACAAAATTTCAGACGGGTGGTGTATAACGAGTAGTAATTAATACCTTTGTACTCCGTACCTTGGCTTCTGCATGACCAGACATCCTTTAACAAGGAAGATATGCCCATGTGCGCGCTTATCTGCCCGGCCGGAGGAAGGATTGCTGGTATGTATATCATGTTCTTGTAGTCCTTGCAGCGCAAACGTCGGGTTTCCCGCCCTAGCTGCCGCGATGAACTTTGTATGGTACGAGGATTTTAAAGTTATTATTCCACGACGAATTGAACCGAGACGCCACCGTCAGCGGATGTCAAGTCATTGTACATTTTTTGCTCCAAGTCTCGGGTCATGCTTGGCGGTCCTAGCTGATGTAACCTCGCTGGAGATTGAAAAGCTTCGAACGATAAACTAGGGACAAAAGGGCTCGTGGTGTCTTTTTGGCCGAATTTGAGCAGCCAGCTGCGGCATCCCTGTCCCTTGGCATTACTGCAGGTTGATCCAAACTGCGTAAGTGGGCTTCTAGCTGCTCTGAAGAGGTGTTGGAGGATCCTTTCCCGGAAATCAAAGCCTGCAGCTTTAGTGCCATTGGACAGAGGTGGCGCGGAGCTAGTACATACTTGTCGAAGCTCCTCTGGAGACCCATCCGCCCGTCACAGTTCGCGGCGTCCTGGATGCCCTGGATGTCCTTTGTCTCCCTTCTAGAACCCTGGCCACCGGCCTGGAGGTTTTAAAGTCTAATACTACTAGCCTCCATGCTAGTACTAGTAGGAGCCTGGCCACTCCACACCAGTCTTAGACCTGATCTTCAGCCACACGCAGCAGCACAGGAATTCTAGCAGCTGTGCTTTGTTGCTGAAGCTTTTGACGGCTTGTAAGTCCTGAATCATGTCTCTCAAGTACGTCTCTTGAAACGATTTTATCTTCTTCGTATTTGACCCAGGTTGGGGAGACGTCGAAGCGCCCGAGGGCCATCGAGGTTGGTGCCATGTGTTCGGTAACGGCGGAGTATTCGAAATGAGGAATTGGTGTACCGTAAATGCTCAATGCAGGGCATGGGTTTGGCCAATAATTTGCTTGTGAGGCATTATTTAGCAATACATGCAAATTTACCAAGTACAGGCTCTGGATATTAAGAGACATGGACTGGTTCCCTTTGCTTCGCATGAAGCACAGATAAACTTGGCCGAGTCCTGTACGGAGCTGTCTAAATATACGGCTAGCTCTGCGAGGAAGCCGGAATACTGTAGCAACGCGTGAACTGGTCAAGAGGCCAAAGCATTGGCCAAGACAGTGATGGCCCGACATGGCAATCGGCGCATGAAGTATTCTTGCGTGTAGGGCCGACAGCCGTCCCCTGGAACCAGCAGCGGAGCGTAGGAAGGCGGCAATACTACTTCGTACCTGTACTCCATACGGAGTACGAAGTACTCCTGCTTGATTTGAGCTGCGCTCTAAAGAGCCGACGATACACGTATTTCGCCCTGTATAACTAGATGCACATCTGTATACGTATGCATACGGAGTATTATTGAAATAAGAGTGTATTCCGGATGGAGAATTATGCCAGGGCCTGGTTCTTGGCCCGCGCCAAGCCAGAACCGCTATACCCATGCCTCTGTCGTGCCGCTCCCGCGCTGCCGACGTACTTGTATATCGCGGCTCAAGAGAGAGGGAAAATATGCTGGTAGAGAGGAGCCCCAGCGGCCTTGCTGGCTTGTACCCGATGGGTGCGGCTGTAAGTGCAAGTGAATGGCATCGAACCCTTCGCACTTGTACTCCGTAGTATCGGCGAAAAAGGATTGGAGAATTGGGGGTCATTGCGGATCAGGTCGACGCCTATCCCTGCAACGGGGCCCGGGGAAAGGCCCAACCAAGCGCGCACCATCCAGCCCACACGCACCGCCTAGCTCAATATGTTGAGAATGCACGTTGCTAGCTGCATCACGGGCCTGGCGATTCATGCTTCTCGCTGCAAGCTCATCTGTGTGTGGCTTCTTCTGGGACTTTCTTGGTCTGTGCACCGCCGCTTGGTGGTGTGCTGCAAATTGCGTGGCGCCGCTGGACCCTGTTGCCAGCAAGGGTCCACACGCTGTTCTCTTTCTCACCGTGGAAGGCAAATGTCAATCTTGGGAGCTAGGCTTGGCTGGGCCAGGCTGGACTGGGCCGTGATTGAGGGACGAATGGACCGGACGGGTTGGATGGCAGTGTGACGGCCGTAGTTTTGCGTTCGTTGATCAAAGATGGTGGTGTATTGGGAGAAGATGGAATAAAAAAGGAGCTCACCGTAAGCACACATTACATAAGCCATTACTGTGAAGGGCATGAAAGAAGGAGCAGCTCAAGTGGCTGATTGAGGTAAGGAAGGAGCGACTAAGGCCGTAGGTAAGGTACGAAATACCACCCAGCAGGTCAAGGTACCTTAGTAGTACTGTAGGTAGGGCCAGGTAGCTGCAGAAGTTAGTGCCGAGCGCCCCATGCTCAGGCCGTGGCCCAGCCACGAAACGCGGAATCTTTCAAGCTTCCAGGTCCCTAGCAGCACTCAATCCGTGCCTGTACAGGTGCTAGCAGTGCTCCGTAGTGCCTATGCCCTAGGGCCTGCCACTAGCAACTTCAAATTGCGTACCTGTATGTACCTACTAACCTGCCAGCGTTTTGCCTAGACCTCCTGCTAACCGTCAGGTCGCCGCTCAGGCGCCATCATGGCTTCAGTCATCGAAAGCTCCTAAACCAAACCAACTCTTGGGCCGCGCCTCAAAGAGACTTTCGCACCGTACGGAGCACACCTGGTCGGGCCGGAGGCTATAACCCCACGCTACCAGTCCGGTCCAAGCCCCGACAGCTACTCCGAAAGTGGCTGGACGGCGAAAGGGTACGGGTCGCCGTGCAAAGCTTTGCAGCTAGCTGTGGATGCCAAGCTACCTGGCCGAATGGATCATGGATCGCCCAATGGTTTCTCATACGGCATGCTGCTGCTGCTGCTACGGTGCCATGTGCTATCGCCGACTCGTTTTGCAAGGGGACGAGGATAGGAGCAGCGGAGAGTGTCCGATTCACCAGCTACGCTTATCCCAACCGACTGCACGGAGAGGGAATAGGAGGAGGGGGAAAGAAAAGAGATGAAATGAAAAAGAAAGGAAAGGAAAGGAAACCATTCTCTTGCTCGGCCATTAGCAACATGGAACCGTGTGAATGGCTTGGGATCGTTGATCAAACCACCGTGTGCATTTTCTTTCACCCCCCAGCCATACCAGTCCTAGGCCCACGAGCCTCTCCACCACCCCAAATATATGTGCAAGCCGCGACGTACCGACCACTACGGATGTACATACTTGTGCGCGCAAATTGGTGAAGGCGCTGCTAAGGATTTCTAAAGCTACCTTGTCTACCTACCAAGGAGCGGTACCATCTACTCCGGACATGACTCCTGCGCCGGCCTGGGCTCCTGATTCATGGTGTTTTGGCCTCTACTAAAGACACTGCACACACAATGAAGGCTGGAGGCGCACAGTATTTCTGGGACGTTCGCGTTCGCTTTCTTTCCTCTCCTAGAGGATCAGAGGAGGAGCCTCCATCTAGTACTGGATTGGCAGAGCTAGGAGACCGGAGGTTGGCGTGGGGTGCTCCAAACCCGTTGTGCATTAACCCTGGCTTCTGCTCCCCGTCATTTTGCTAGGCTGGTCGCCGCTACCCGGGCTGCTCAGGCCTTGTGGAGGCTTTTTTTAGAGGCTCGATTCGGTTCTACGGTTTTTACGAGGGGTCGGGGGAGCTTTGCAGCCTTGGCTTTGTTCACTGGGTCTTGCTTGGTGCCTGCTGCCACCCCCCAAAAGGTTATTCGTCGTCGAGCAAGTGGCACCACTAGTATCATCGAATACGTTTTCCTTGCTCTAATGACTTACTGGCCTGGAGAGCTGTACCAAGGCAAGGGAGTACAAGTACTCCGTATGGAGTGCAATGCTTGTTCTTCCTGCCAAGTACCGCCATGGCACGCTTGTGGCTGGAAAAAGAACAACCTCTCGTTACCTTGCAAGAGGCTCCTAGATTGATCTGAATATATGCTGAAAGCGCGTACTCGTATATGCTTAAGTCAACGGCCGAGAAAAAGATACATCAGGCCTGGATCTAGAGTGTCGCGGCGGTAGCTGCTGCTTCTTGTCACCCCATAACTTATCACTTTCAGATCCAGCCCGCCACCACCACCACAATAACCACCACCACCACTACCCTCGATCATTGATGGGCTGAACCCCCAGCTGCAGATTTCCTCTGTTCTAGGCTTGTTCACTGTCGAATCACCTTGATTGAGGGTGCTCATTAATAGATTCGCATCCTAGCTGGAGCCAAACGGCCGGCAGGACCCATGTGTATTGCCGCCCAGGGGGCCCTCTAACCGTCTTTCTTTTCTGCCCCGCGCCTTTCCCTCCGTTGTTAGAGCTTCATCTTTCTCCTTGCTCAGTTCCCAATTTTCTCTCCCCTTGCGGGATTCTCCATCGACGACGGAGTGCCCTGTGGGAATGCGCTGGGCCAGTTCCCACCAGCCGACTCCGCTGTGGGCACTTGATTCCCTTTCGGAAGCCACAAGCTCAAATAGTATCGACCGAGCATTGATGCAGGTGATTAGTTTGATTGATCCTCTCTCAAAGATCTAATCTTTGTCGGATCCAAATTCTCCGGCTTCACTGTCTTTGCGAGTCTGGTCGCCGTCAGATCGTCTTGCCTTGAGGGGACCAGGAAAAAAAAAAAGGGGGTAGCCCGCAGACAGACGCTGTATTTACCACGACAAGATCCGCGGCAAGCATCTCCATAAGCCTGCCAATAGTACTACTGCCTCCATGGCCAAGGAAATCTCGATACGGTAGCCTCTTCTGGAGCCTTCACGCCAAACGCGATTTCTCGTTCAGAACGTCGGCTGGTACCAAAATCCTCTGTTCCCACTGACCGGCCCTGCCTGAGGGCTGTCAGAGCTGCAGCTACCTCGCATTCCTTACCATCTACGTGTTAAAGCGCATGATACGTCTTCATCTTGCAGCCACCCATCATCTATCCCCAAGCAGCACCTGCGCGTCTATATTGGACTGGCACCAGCTCCCCGCAACCCGGGCCATACATTCCACGTCGTATCTGCTACGCCAGCGCTGCTGTTGCTGCTTCCCAGCCGCTGTTGCTGCATACGCTGCCTAACCGCCGCAGCCACCAGGGACCGATCTAGGAGACGCAGTGACGAAAAGCAATTTCGGGGCTGAGAAGTTGTGCATAATACATGGATGCTATGCCCACAGACTCCTCACTACGTCTACTGCCCAAAGATTCACTGCTTCGGCGTTTGTCTCCTCATCCCTCCTAAACAACAAGCAAAGAGGCGTTATCAACCGAACCCGAGGGCTGAGCCTACTACAACTCATTATCGCCACCATATCTCGCTTTGCCTTTGCTCTCTTATTAGAAAGCGCCACCTGCAACTTGTTCTAAAGTCGGAGTTGTGCAGTGGCGTCTCTTCACCCTCCCCCCTGTTTAACTGTCTAACTGTTCCCTGCGCGGTTTTTTCTTCTTCCTTCTTGGGTCAACATCATTTACCAGACCTCGCCATCGTCGATCTCAGCCTTTCTTTTTGGAATTTGTATCAACGGCCTCCGGATGTACCTTGGAGCAATTGGGGTTGTTGAGTCGAAGAATACCAACGAAGCACGGCAAGGCCTACTGGCGATACCTGGGCGCTAACTTGACAACTCAAAATCCTTTTCTTTTGTCCTTTTTTAATATTTCAAGGAAAAATAATTCGACTGTGGTATCTTTACGAACGGACTTCGGCAATAAATCCCCTCGTAACTTTAGCACTGCTTGACTTTCGATGCGACAACCTCGACTGTTACACTCCTTGAATCATCCGTTGAGCATGCGAAAGGTTGGAGAACTGTTATCAATCTTCAACAAACTCTTAACGACGTACCCTCTAGACACCATTGGATACCTCGAATTCCCTACATAATTTGCCACCATGGGTGATTACTACCGTCAGTTCCTTTCTTCAATGTCGGGGGCGGAAGGCTATCTGCCTACGAGCCCCGATGAGATGAACCAGGCCCTCATGCCTGGAGTTGCGCTGCCTATGTCAACCCCTCCAATACACTCTCCATACCCCTCAAATCTTGGATATTTCGCGGCGTATGCGGAGCCCACCATCATCAACGCTCCCAAAGCAAGCAAAAGCCGGCGGCGATCAGCTGCAAATCAAGGCGGCGCGAATTCAGACCAGGTGAAGCATCGTAGGACACGTTCCGGCTGTTATACGTGCCGAAGCCGCCGAGTAAAGGTAGGGCAAAGTGCAAACTCTGCAAGGCTGATTCAATAATGTGACTGACACCATACAGTGTGACGAGACCCGGCCGATCTGTGACCGTAAGCCTTGAACCACAAAAGTTGGAAAACTTTATTTATCTCTTCATACTAATGGTTGGCAGGGTGCAGGAAAGGAAATCGAGAATGTGCTTATCCTGAACCGCCAGGATCAAAAGGTAATTTTGGCCGTTCTGCTATCAAATCCAAAGACGGTTCATCTACTCAGTGTATAAGCCCCACATCTTCTAACGAAGGAGAAGAAGACGATACAGAGCAAGAAACAAGGCTCGGAACCATTCCTGACGATGACGAACCTGACGAATTGCTCCGTCGAGAGTCAATGTCTGTCTTGCCACAGGTCCGAAGAGCGAGTGCAGCGTCGCTCAATATCGCCTTAGGGAGTGGTCGCCAGACTTCTGAAACGCCATCACAGGATGGTACTAAGAGCGTTTCGCCCTCAGCTTCTACTGTAACGACGGGAAGCTGGACGCCGGCTGGACATCCCGGGACGGAAGTGACCTTACCGGCGAACGGAGCTTTGGATAGGACACAACTGCCGCCGGATTTCCAGACTTATCTCCTGTTCTTTCAAAAAAACATGACAAACTATCATTACGGCTTAGCGGTCGACGAAGACGACTTTTTCAACTCTGAGCTGCCCAATGTTGCGATACAATGTGAGCCGCTGCTCAATGCTTTGGTTGGATTCGCTGCGTATCATGTTACTTTACAAAATCCAAACGGGCAGCTTCAAGATTTCCTCCAATACTACAACAGAAGTGTGATTCAGTTGCTGAGGCTTCTGAAAAGGAAAGAGACGCACAATGTCTATGTGTTGTTGACAATATTGCAGCTTGCCACAATTGAGGTAAGCCGTGGAGATTTGAAGTATAGCAAGCCATTTGGAACAATGCCATTAACTGTATCTTTTAGGAGTATCTAGGCGACTGGGTGAATCTCATGGGACACCAGAAGGCTGCATTTGAAATTCTCACCCACATATATACCCCACAGACGGCGATGCAATCCTCGATAGGCCGAATGTGCCTCAGTTGGTACGCCCGATTCGATAATATTGTCGCCCTGATGGGTAGATTCCCCACTGAGATACCCCGTGAATGGTTCACGACTATGGTTGAGTTTTACCAAAGTCAGATGGCGTCGAACCCCACCGAATTGCGTTGGAAGATTGAGGATCGGTCCGCTCGTCTGCGCCTCATCTCTTACGACATGTCTACCTTGTATGCCCGTGGAAGCCGAAAACAAATCGAACCGACAGACTACATCTATGAGCACAATTATCTGACTGCACAGCTTGAAGAATGGAAGGGAAGCTGGGATCCGATTCTATGTGACCAAAAATATCTCGTTACTGATTTTACCTGGCGGCGTCCCTTGGATCCTAACGATATTGTCAATCCATACCGCCCAGGATTGCTCTATAATCACCCCCTATTCAATAATACCGTCATCATGATGGAATGGCACAGCATTGTTATAATGCATAAAAGCCAGTCACCGGGAATCTCCCCAGAGCAATTGTTCGCGGAATTGGGCGGCCATGCGTTTACAGTGTGTGAGCTCTTCGAGTGTATGGAGTATTGGCCAGAGTTACCGGCGGGGACATTAATCGCAGTGCAGCCATGTCTTGCGATTGCAGGCCTTTTCTTGCCGCACCAGCCAAATCACAATATGTGGTTGCGGCAGAAATTTGCAATCTTGGAAGCTCAGGGGTATGTATATCTGACCTATCAACTCTGTTCTATCTTCTACATTTCATTTATAGCCCCCC
>JARFTM010000144.1:0-83591 GCA_030278935.1 Trichoderma polysporum | reverse complement strand
TTCTTTTTTTTTTTTTTTTTTTTTTTTTTTTTTTTTTTTTTTTTTCACCTAATGATACCTCGAGTGAAACGTAACAAAAACTTCACAGCTCAGCGAGTGAAATTGGATACTAGGAGCATATTTAGCAGGTTAATCAAGATGGGGAGGGCTCCTATCACCAGACTTTTTCTTTTTATACCGGTCTTGTTTTTATTTATATCCCTTTCAAAGACAAAAAAAGTTGTCCTCTCTCTCTCTCTCAGTCTTGGTTGGGGCGAGAGTAGGCAAGCGAATAGTGGAATGATAGGGATGGGGGGGTGGCTTGATTTGCTTGGATTATCCTCTAAATGGAGACGTATCATGAGATAGATGTCTAGTATAATTAATGTATGTGCATATGTGCAGTGTTGTCTCTTTTGATTCCAGCGAGTCTTTGAACTTTACTTTTGCCAAGTCTAAATATTGTGATAAAGTATCTAGGTAGTGGTTAGTAGCGATGGTAGCGATGCCGTCCTATCTATACAATAAAAGAAATCGCACAAGCCCCAAGCCCCCCCATCTTTATCTTTTCATTTCTCATTTATTCCTACCGTCTAGCAAACTTCCTCACCGGAATCCTCTCCGTAGGCACCCCGCAAAACTGCGTCGGGAATTCCACCAGCTGCTCCAGCCCCGTCGCGAGCCAATCCTCCTTGGCGACCGTCCTAGCAATGTCATAGCCGTTGCGCAGCGCGCCCATGGCGCCAACCTTGGTGTAGGATCCGCCCGCGACCGCGAGCCTGCCGCCAAAGTGCTCGTGTATCTCTTCGTCGGCGGCGCTCATGGTGTCTTGGTGGCCGCGGTCGTACTGCGGGATGCAGTCCTTGGCGAGACGGGCCATGGCGAAGCAAGGCGTGGATTGGGGGATGCCGAGATGGCGCTCGAGAACCTTTTTTGCTTGCTGGATGGCTTCTTCTTCGGTTGGGATGGGTACTGATGAACCTGGCGGAGATTTACTTCCGTCATAGTAGTGTCCACCCATGAGGACGAAGAGTTTCGTGCCGGGAGGTTCGTTGGGACCCCTGACGCCGACGTCAGAGTCGAAGAAGACGCCGAGGGCACGTTCGGGGTTCTGTCCAGGTGAGACGGAGAGGGGGATAAGGTAGCCGAACCCGGGGGGTTTAAGTTTGGTCTGGGGGTACCAGATGTTGACGGTCATGATGGAGACGGCGTGGGAGGAGTCGAGGCTGGGGATGTCGTCGGTGATGCTGGCGAGATGTTGAGAAGGCAGGGTGGAGATGACTTTGTTGTATTTCTCGGATGTAGATGAGTCTTGGTCAGTTGTTACCTGAATGTCATAACTTTAGTAAGAATGGAATAGTGATGAATAAGATGTTGACGATATGTCAATTATGTGAAGTCTTACCTCAATCAGGTTTGTGTCCGAGTGGTAGCCTAGGTCGCTAACTTTAGCATTAAGCTTAACCTCGACATTAGCCTGGCTATTGAGCGCATCCGCCAACGCAATTGGCAAAGTCTCCATGCCAGACTCTCCGAAATTCAATAGCGCGCCCCTGGGCTGCTGGGCAAGCTTCCGGATCTGCGGATCCTCCGCCATGGTCTCCATAAAGGACTGCTCCGTGACCGCCATGTGCCGTACGTTGGGCCCCAGACTCGGCAGGTAGTGAGCCCAGTAGAAGCGGTCGAGGACGCTCCGCGCGCTGAGGGTGTAGATGTCGCCGCCGTAGATGCCATGGACCATGGCCGAGGCCAAGTTCTCAGCCACGGCCTGGCTCCCTGTGATGTGGTGAATCCAGTCGGCGATGGAAAGGTCCTCCACGGGCACCCCGTTCTTTTTGCTAAAGAGCCGTCGCATCACGTATCCGAATCCGGCCCAGAGAGATTCGAGAACTACGGGCTCGCTGGCAAAGGCAGTCAAGCTAGTATGTGGGGGGAGAGGCACGAGGTGATCAGGATAGTAGATGTATCGTGGCTGATCAGGCGGCGCAACAACTTTGAGACCTAGATCGAGGGCCTATTTGAAGGCAACAATTGAAGCGAATCTTGTTAGCCCTCTCCTTTCTTTCTTCGATACACATCAATCCTTTACTCAGCCATCTTCATTTCGTTTGGCAATGCAGCAATATAGGGAGGCAGTGGTAGATAGACGCACCAGATCCCAAAGCACCAAATCATCAAACCGCCAGGTGCTTTTACTCAGCGACGAAAACGACCGCGGCCCACGCTCGAAATTCACCACCCCCTCGACGTTCCCAACCTTGACAGGAACTCTATCAGTCCTTATCCATCCGCCCAGCCGGTCGCTACCCTCCAGCACCGTAATCTTGGTCGTCGATGGCAACCACTTGGCCAGGTAGTATGCTGTCGTCAAGCCCGTCAAGCCGCCTCCCAGAACCGCCACTTTTGCGTCTTCGGGCAGTTTTCCAGCCTTCCTCCGTTTCACCGCGGCATTGCCATCGTCGTTCGAGCTCGGTGTTCGTTTCGTCGAGCTGCTGTTGCTACTAGCTGAGCTCAAGCCGCGGCTCAGAATGCGCCAGGCGCCGGCTCGACTCGTCGCTGTCGCCAAGGCGGCGCTTCTCCTCCAGGCGGTCGATAACCTGAGGAGAGCCCCTGCGGCGCCATCTGCGCGCTGTAGGCTCATGACTGTCGCTCAATTGCTCATTGTCAACCTCTGGTTGAGCATGGAAAGAATGGTGGTGCCACCTCTGGAGCTCTCCGGGTATTACATAGGATGATCGGAGATCGGGTCCCACTTTGTTCCGGGCTTTGGGGACAAGAGTCCCGCCTCGATGCCATCATTACTACTGCTTAGGAATACACTAAACATGGTTTCACTAAATTTCAATGGATAGATGGGACTTCAACGTCATTCTATAATATAACAGGAAGAAAAAAGAAAAATCTGGTATTATCCGTCGCTAGGCTCGAATCACGAGAGCCTCCGGCCGAAATAACCGGCCGCTACTTAGAATGCCAACCAAGGGCGTGTATAAAACTTTGTGATAAATCTCCACGCAAAAAAGCCCATTATCTCCCAGTCCAAAAACGCCTTTCCATGCCCTGGAAGCATGACAAGAAACATATACGTCCAGCATAATCGTACAGGTCCTCCAAGCCCAAAATAGATTCATACATGGGCTATGTGGCCGTCTTTTTAGTAACTGAAGCAGAAGCATCACACTAGAGATGCATGGTGTTCAGAGACTTTCCATCCTTTGGTTTTTTTTCTCTTTCTATGTTTCCCCTTCAACCAACAACTTCATATTGTACCATCTCTTCCACAGCCCCTTCTGGCTGAACCAGCTCCTCTTCGGCCGCATCATCTACAAACTTCCTCTCGCTAACGTGGCCCTGTCCCTGCTCTGGCGTCCAGACCTTATCCTTGAAACCTCCTTGCTGGCCCTCCTCGTGTGCAAAGGCACAGGTGGGATTTAGACAAGGGTTAAATTTGCACTTGGTTCTGACGTGCGTAAATTTGCAGTTTGGTGTCGTACAGTCTGCGCCGTTGCGGCAAAGAGGCATCGAAGGGTGTTTGAACGGGCATCGAGCGTTTTGGCAGTTGGGGAAGAACTTGCAGTCTTGTTCGCCCTGGTGCGCAAGCCTTGCGGCTGGTGAGGGGTGGCGTCCAACACATTTGCGGTTTTTGCAGGCGGCGCCAAAGCTGCAAATATCGTTGACATCGACAGATGCTCCCGGAGGCGCTGCTGGAGACTGATGTGCGAATTTACAGTCTTTGTTAGTGCAGTGAAGGTTATACTTGCAAACCATCTCGTCTGGGTTTGGGGGCTCGCGTTTGCCTGCCATGTCAACATCATCGCCTTCGGCAGCATTGTCCATGTTTGTCTCGTCCCCGTTCGCGTCAGCCTGGCTCTGGCCCTGACCCTGGTTTCGGCGAAAGTTGTTCTTTTGGCGGGGATCTTGGGTCCTCTCAAACAGAGACTTCCCTCGTCGCTGTTGACCAAATCCTCGGTTCCCGGGGTTCATCATCTGCTGAGACAGCTCCAACATCATTTGGCTTTGCTGTTCTAACATGGCCATGACATCCAGCTGAGAGGGCTGGCCTTGCATCTGCCACTGTGGGAATGGCGGTCCGCCAGCAGCACCAGCCATTGCACCGACGGGCATGCCTCGGTTATTGTTATTATTGTTGTTGTGATTCCGCATCAAGCCGCCGCGGCCGCCACGTGGGCCAGTTGGGGGGGCACGCCCATGTGTGTTAATTCTTTCGTTGCCTGTTTGTCCGCGAACTCGATGGAGGACGCTGTCGTTTGATCGGTCCATAGCTTTAGACATTTGTCCAAACATTCGTTTGTCTCGTCCTCCTCTGAAATTGCCGTTGCGCATTGAGCGGGGGCCAGTGGGCCTGCAAAAAGAAGCAGTTAGCTCTGGAAACCACCTTGGATGCGACATAAAAGGTTTAATCAATGCGAAAAGTACTTACGCGTTTAGCTCGGATACATCGTGAGAGCCCATATCCGTATCCATGTCTCCGCCTGCGGCATCGCCAAGTGAGAAGTCACCCGCGGAGTCACCGCCGTTGTGCTGACCATCGGGCGCGCTAAGAATATGAACCTGTTCAAAGAGCCATTTGGAAAAGTCGTGCACGACAGGGTCGTCGGGTGATAGGTTTAGAAGGTCTCCGGAAAGCTCAGCGGCAATCTGGTCTTGCGTCTTGCCATTGACAAGCATCAGAATAATGTATTCGGCGAGCGCAGAGTCATCGCTTCCTCCAGTGCCCCATCCGACCTCAAGAAGCTTCGGCTGAATCGCAGCATTGAGTGCGTCCGCCAGCGGAGTGCCAAGCCCGATCTCGAGAGACATCGTGTCGAGGTTAGGATCGTTATGTCTGGACGACCAGAACGGCGGTAGCTTTTTGCTTGTGTCCGACTTCTGAGACGCGTTTATCTAGGTGGCGGGAGAGGATCGCGCGGGAGAGAGACTCGTTTCTGGTATTGCCGCTGGAACGGGCCGGCAAATATGGAAATATCGCGAAGTTGTGCGTAATCGCGGCAAAATGCGAGCAGCGTCTGTAATTGCGAATGGGCCTGGTTTGGCTCACATGTAGCAGTTGAGGTTCACAAAGTTCTTCTTGACTACCAGGGAACCCAAAAGAATGGGTCGGAGTGATGTCACGTGATGCATATTTTGCTGATGGCGAATTGGTTTGTCATCAGGCCTTGCCAATGGCTCTGTAAATAATTACCGGAAGTTGGAATCCATATTGCTAGCACTTGTTTTGTTTGCCTGTGGCAAATGCTTCCTTTACACGTGTTGAATTCTTTGTGTAGCTACTCACTTCCATTTTCTTTTTTTAGTCTTTATGGTTTCTTTTTTTTTTTTTTTTAGCAAACATCTTCAGCAGGAGTCCCCACGTGCCATCGGTACCTTTCCAGAAAGCCATGCGACCACAAAGTACCTACTCTACTACATTAGCAGCGCTGGTACTCCGTGCAGGTCATGAATAAGCTGTGTCATCTCCGGGATCTGATTTGACGGATCTGTTTCCGAGAGTACAAAGCACAAGTACGGAGTAGTCCCTCCAAGATGAACAATGAAGCAGCAATCACTCCCAGTATAACAAATCAACAAGGAGAACTAGACTTCTTTTATTCTTTCAAGGGAAACGGCGCTATCCTTTATTCTGTGTTCCTCTTCTCCTTGCCTTTCATTATCAAAGACCTACCGCACCTTTAAGTATCTTTCGGCCGTCTTTGCGGAGCAAATTAGTACTCCGTTCTTCGTATTGGCAGCCCCCTTCTAACTCGGCAATCTACATTTACGAGCTCTCCCCACAATCTCCAAAGCCGCAAATGGGTTTTATCACGATCTACATCAGTACTTTTTATAGCTACTCATCAGTGATTGAAACGCTAGCTCCATAGTTTTCAATGGTTTCGTAAGAATAGGAGTGCTATTCCTCAATACCTAGGTACTTGTGGCTACCATTTTGGCACAGCGCATTATAGAGTACGGAGGACGGAGTACAAACCCCGTGGTTGAGCTTTATCGATAACTTACCGGCGTGTGTCCCGGAGGCGGGCATTAGCTTTGTAGATGAAACGCCAGGTGATGCTTGGCATCTCATCTCGCCAAATTTCCCTGGTGCAGAACACAGGGTATTTATCATAATACTTATACGGAGTAAGTCGTATCACCTTAGGATGAGATGTTAGTCGCGCTGTATGCCGAGGCACACGTAAATATCTGGGATGGCCTGCCAAGCGAGCAATGATTTCAAATTCTATCCGCATGGTCATGAGATATACCTGCATGGAAACCCCGGCGGCATCGCGAGATTAGCACTACTACTCCATGGAAGAAGCCCCAAAAACAGGCATTCATTTGCAAGTTGGCTTGCATATGTATCATCGGGTCCAGCCTCTTGGAGAACTGGCGAATGACTGGAGATGACGATACCACGAGCCAGTGTTACATGCCGCGTCGCCGAAGATGCCCATGCCTGCGCAGCGCTATAGAGTGTAACCTAACAAGAAGGTGGTAAAAGTCTAGCGAACCAAGCATCGTCGGATAGTCTTCCTAGGTCTACTACTGTACAAGAAGCAGTACTCCGTACTACTATTACTACTACTACTACTACTGGTATCGGGGCGATAGCGCCAGGGCAGCAATATGTCCTGCATACTACACGCCACAGGAGGGGTCGGGGAGGTGAGGTGAGGTTACCATGGTGCCAAGGGTACGACATGTTATATCGGCACGTACAAGGATGAGTTAGCAAGCAGTACTATTCTGTGCTACCACTCTAATTGTCCCCATACTAGTAAGACAATCAGAGATGCCGTGCCGAGTCTCTATAGATAGTATCTAGCTGATGGATACTGTACAAAGGGCCTTTTGTGTAAGGTCGCTTTGGACAGGGGCCATGATAACCCAGAAACTGGAGCTGTTGAGTATACATGTTATGTACAGTACGGAGCAACTCTGCTCCGCACGGGCCAATGAATCAACGTCTTACGCTGCCGTGTGGGAAACGTTAGTAAAAGAGAGGTCTCGCCCACGGTGCGTGGACTCCGTACAATAGATTGTTTTAGTAATTAATGCAAGCAGCGGTCTGTATTGGTATAGTTAGGAGACTAGCACAAAGGGCCGTAAGCAACCTTGAGTGATGGTAATTTAACTCGACGCCGGACGCAGCCAGCAAAGAGAAGTCGAAATTAGCACTCAACTTGTACACACACCAGTGCAACATCATCTGTCAGCCTCGCAAAGCAACTCCTCACCCAGCAGCTGTCTCTCGACTCAATTTCCCCCGTCCCCTGTCCCAGTCCGTCCCCCAAAAGCCCCGCAAAATAACCCGGCAAACCACCGAATACCATGAATTGAAGACTGACAGATTCCTGATTCAGACTAACACATAATCAAAAGATGGGGGTTCAGTGGCGGCCCCGGACAAAGGCTTATCCGCGCGCTGATTGGCTCGTGATAACGGCCCGTGGAGAGGCGTCCCCGCATGACGATCGCAATCAGGGGTTCTCCAAAGGGATCCAACCATTTCGCTCCAACAGGCAGCTTTAGCGACCTAGCTTTGGCCAGAAAGCCGACGAGAGAGGAACAAAACAAAGTCCCGGGGCCCCAACGGCATACAGGGGGCGCACTGGCACTACTACAAGGAGAGACGACGCCACTAGCTGATTACCGCCCCAAAAAAAAGAGACCGGAGAAAAAGAAAGCAACGTCGGAGCGGCTTTGGGGTTCTGCCCGCTCAATGGCTGGATGGATCGAATGACCTCTCGATGGACAGCTGGCGTGTAGCACTGCAGCTTTCAGCTTCTGGCCTCGATCAGTCTATCGCTTCGAGGTTGTCATAGGACCCGTGCAGGCCGCTCTGGCACGGCTTATTAGGAAGATGGACTTATCGTACTTCGTACTTCGTACGGTTATCAAATACGGGTATCAACTATGGGTATCTTGGGTATGTACTTCGTACCTTGTTGACCAGCAGCTGCCATGGTCAGCACTCTGCTGATGTTGGAGTGCCTAGATCTCTGGTCAGATCCCGGCCCCTGGATATCATTGCCTGTGTTTCAAGTTGCCAGCGGTAGTCGGATTACGGAGCATTTAATACTTGCAGGGTGGTACTGCTATTTTATCCGACTTGCCCAGTCGTGGGCTGAGATGAGACCCTTTGGCCAGAATTCCAGAGTCGCCAATTGAATACTGATTCGATTTCTCTTTTTTTTGACGACTCCAGCATTGATCATTGGGTCTCTTTCAGCTTCTCTTGCCAAGCATTCTTTCAAGGAAACAAATGCAGTCTTAGCGAAAGAGATGCGTGTTGGTCGCTAGACATGCGGAGTGCTGCGTCCCATTAACACCATCAAGAAAAAAAAGTTCACTAAACGTAACGTTGCGCCCTCAGTTACCCAAGTCAACTCGGCAGCCCCCAGCAGAACGCCACAGCTTCACTATCAACAGGGAGGTCTTCTCCATCTTCGGCGCGCATGCAGCCATCGCTCAGCCTCAGTTTCTGTCCAGCAGCCAGGCATTCCTGGTCTGCTGGTTGCCGACCTGCCGAGCCGCTGGTACTGGTACTGGTACTAGGACCTGGTATGGACGGGCATTAGCTACCTCTACCTCTCTTCACGCGTGCCAGGTAGCATCGGCCTGGATCATCGACCTTGTTGGCCTGTCGCGTGTCAAGGGGCCGTGCTCCCGCCCAGCCCACAACGGCTGCTTCTTTGGGACGCATGGCGATTTTAGAAATCCGCACATCCCTTCAGAGAACCGCGTGCTGTCATCGGCCGGCCAGGTATTTAAATATTTGGCTGGCCCCCCGTGTCTTAGAAAACGTAGTAGCGCTGGCAGGACTGCTCTGAGAAGCTCGGAACACACCATAGAACCGACTTATTACTGGTCAACCGGAGTTTCCATTGTTACCAGTATTGCTATCCCACCCCCAGTCGTCCATCATGTTGCCCAAGGCGGTCCTCGCGATTGCCGCACTGGCTTTCAGCCCTGCCAATGCGCTGTGGCCTATTCCCCAGAAGATCACGACCGGAGAGAGCGTGCTCTTCATTGATCAGTCTGTGAGAGTGACTTATAACGGAGTGCCGGTATGTTTGAAGAAGAAGAAGATCACCCTTTGATAAAACTAGATAGACAACAGTGGCTAAAGCTCTGGCAATAGATTATCACAAACGGTTACACCCCGCCGGCTGGCTCCAACTTCAACAGCAAAGAGATTGTCCAGGGCGCCGTCTCACGAGCTTTCCAATCCATCTTCAACAACAACTTTGTGCCATGGAAGCTCAACCCACGCAACAGCAACTTTGAGCCCAAACTGGCTCCCCTGAACCGAATCCAGACCATTGCGATCCAGCAGACTGGAAAGGATACCGCAACCACATTCAAGCCGCGCGCTGGAGATGTTGATGAATCGTATACCTTGACCGTGTCCAAGGCTGGACAGGTCAACATCAGTGCCAAGTCCTCTACCGGTGTTCTACACGCTCTCGAGACCTTCTCTCAGCTCTTCTACCAGCACTCCGCTGGATATTACTTCTACACAACTCAGGTGCCCGTGTCCATCCAGGACTCGCCCAACTACCCTCACCGAGGTGTTATGCTTGATCTTGCCCGTACCTACCAGACGGTCCCTGACATCAAGAGGACCATTGACGCCATGTCCTGGAACAAGCTCAACCGCCTGCACTTGCACATCACCGACTCCCAGTCGTGGCCTCTGGTGATCCCCTCGCTGCCTCAGCTGGCGCAGGCCGGTGCCTACCACCCGACTCTTGTCTACTCTCCCTCCGACCTCGCAAGCATTTTCCAATACGGTATCGACCGCGGCGTTGAGGTCATCACCGAAATTGATATGCCCGGTCACATTGGTGTTGTTGAGCTTGCTTACAACGATCTCATTGTAGCCTACCAAGAGATGCCTTACCAATTCTACTGCGCCGAGCCACCCTGCGGTGCCTTTTCGCTCAACGACTCCAAGGTGTACGACTTCCTCGACACCCTGTTTGAGGATCTCCTGCCTCGCATCACACCTTACAGTTCCTACTTCCACACTGGAGGTGACGAGCTCAACGCCAACGACTCCATGCTCGACCCCCGTATCAAGTCCAACAGCTCCGATGTGCTCCAGCCTCTACTGCAAAAATTTGTCTCTTTTGCCCACTCAAAGGTCCGCGCTCAGGGTCTGTCGCCCTTTGTCTGGGAGGAGATGGTCACCACCTGGAACCTGACCCTCGGCAGCGACACCGTCGTTCAGTCCTGGTTGGGCGGTGATGCCGTTAAGAATCTAGCTGAGTCCGGCTACAAGGTCGTTGACAGCGACTACAACTTTTACGTGAGTTTGAAATTTAGAATATATGATACAGTTGCATGATTGCTGACGAAATAACTATATAGTACTTGGACTGTGGTCGTGGCCAGTGGGTCAACTTCCCCAACGGCGACTCTTTCAACACCTACTACCCCTTCAGCGATTGGTGTGCTCCTACCAAGAACTGGAGACTCATCTACTCCCACGACCCTGCAAAGGGCGTGTCCAAGGCGCACGCCAAGAACGTCTTGGGAGGAGAGCTTGCCGTGTGGAGTGAGATGCTTGACGGCAGCAACATCGACAACATCATCTGGCCCCGTGGCAGTGCCGCCGGTGAGGTCTGGTGGTCCGGCAACGTCGACACGGCGACCGGCCAGAACCGCAGCCAGCTTGAGGTTGTGCCTCGATTGAACGAGTTCCGTGAGCGTATGCTTGCTCGTGGTGTCAACGCCATGCCCATCCAGATGCCATACTGCACTCAGCTCAACGCGACGGCTTGCACGCTGTTCGCATAAGGGGAGAGTCTGGAATGACTCTTTTTTACTAGGTGGCTTTTCTTTTTTTGGTTTCACGCATTATAATTAATGTAAAGTGGTTAAAACAGGTTATGGCTTAGGAGAGGCTTAGGGGCAATCTGCTTGGAGCAGCATATTCTACAACTGTATATATAATTTGAATTCAATCACATAAATATGATGACATGCAATACGGTCTACGAAATGTATTCTTATTAAGTGATCTGAGATGTCACTCTTGATGCATAGGAAAGAGCTTTTGACTGCATGTATATCCTTTCCATCGAGACAAGAGATAAATAGCTGTATTGGAAATAAGCACTTAAGATATTGATACCGTAGTTACTGTTAAACAATACATGGCAGATAATTTCCTCGAAGGTGTTCAGGGTGATCGTCATGTTAACTGATACCGTCGAGTCAAAGATATTATCCGGCAAAGATGCGCCCAAGCGGAGGAATAGCCAATTGTGCTGCTGCTCGACGGTTTGCAATCCAGTCGCTCGAAATACGTTGACAAATGTTATAGATCAATATTTAACATCGACACAGTTCTTGTAGTCTCATTCTATATCGCGCAGCGTGTTCGGTCTCAGCTAGGACGTTGTAAGGCCATTACCCAAGATATCAGGGTATAGCTTAACCAACTCCTTTCCTTGTAGTCGCAAGACTAGTTTAACATTATATACCTCTCTTGGAGATATTTTCACACCCAAGACTATTCCATTCTCAACATCATTCGCCTAAAAACCATTTCTGCATACCTCTGCAACTCGATAATAGAAAGGACTATATCCGCCTCTCCCTCTTGCGGCTCCCTCAAAAACAAGAGCCGAAAACTCAAAACCAACTCGCCACTGACGTGATAGACCGGTGGGTTTCTACTCGTCTCGGTAATGGTGACAACCTGCGGACAGGACGGCACCCCTTCAGATCCCCAGCGAGTTGTCGAGGCTCCTTCACGAAGCTCCCTTGGCCCCTCTTCCCACTCCTCCAGGACTATCGTGCGCTGCCTCAGATAGAGCTTCGCCAAAAGTACAATCTTGACGTCGTGATTCGAGGCCTTGAACCATCACTTCGCCTTGGTTTGCATAATCGACAAAGGTCGATTACTTCCAGCCTCAATCATGATGGTCGGGTAAGCTCCAAATCTGTTTCGTTCTGGCACAGGAGCTTCATACGAATCGCCTTCTCCGCTGCTACCTCCGCCGTTGCCGTTGCCAACGCTGCGGTAGCCACCAACCTCGCCAGAGCAGAGTCCCCCATGGTAGTAAGCTGTATCCCCCATAAAATCCCACTCACGATCCAGTTTCATGTTAGAAATCCTATAGTGAATTTTAGCAACGTACAACTGTAAAGCAAGTGTCACGTGGACTCCCGTGGTTATGGTAACAAGAAGCATCCGAGAGTCTTCGTCATACGAAGAGAAGCGAAATCCACGTCCACGAGCTTCTCGTTTTCGTTCTAGCATACCAAATGCTGCAGGAGATACACCTTGAGGGAAGAGAAGAAGAAGAGTGAGTCAATACAGGAAACTATAATAGGAGTAGTTATAACATACTCGTCACAAGCAACGTGTCTATATCTCCCATCGTGGCATCAATGTCGCGAAAAAGTTGCTCCCAGCTAGTAAATCGAACTGTTGGTACTGCAGGCTCATCTCCTTCTGGAGGCCCTAACAAAGAGGACAGGTCCATGATATCACCGGGTACTCTTGGACTCGGCGTGAGTTGTGTTGCATAAATTAATTCTACTAGGTAGCAAGTAGTTGGCCAATTTATGTGAACATCTCGCTCAGCACGTTGCCAGATTAAGGTTAAATAGTACTACCAACAGATAATAAATTTTAGTACCGCCCAGGTACTACGGTACATCATCCCCTTATTAAACATTCAGGCGTCTTTTATTTCGCAGTACAATCGAGTATCATGTAGACGTGCTTAATAGATTTCGGTACTAGATGTATTAGTATCATTAACGTTCAAGCCGAAACTCGGAGAAATTCTAGACGAATTTTACCTTTACCATGAGTGTTATTGTATAAGAGATAATTGATGCTCTATATAAGGGTGTTAATCTACATAAAGACGACATAAATGATCTGAAGAAGAAGGATCGAGATGTCGCTTTGTACACATCAGAACGATATTGGAAAGCATAATGGTTTGGAAATTAAACTCTACAAATTTAGGCGCCCTGCGGTGGTGTTGATAAGAGAAGGTTGCTGAGTAGGTTTACCATGCCATCTCAAACGACGGCTCGGTTGCAAAAAGAGAGAGATTCATGTATGTCCATAGGTTAACATACAATCAGAACAATGAGAATATGAGAAATTGAGGCCCGGATTCAGAATCATTAAAGCAGGAGAAGCCAAGGTAATAGAATCGACCCCAGTTCCAGCCAAAATGGTACTTGTGAATAAGACCGAACAGAGACGTATGGGGAGGATCTTATTTTGGGTTGGAACATAACTACAGCAAATATAGTTCAGCCGTAGACTACAGGCTCTTTTTGGCAGTCCACATACTCTAGCCCAATATCAGCTACTACAAAGGTATATAAAAGAAATCAACAAGATCACCTCACGCAAGAAAAAGTGCTTGACCTTTAATGATGCTTCTATTATCTGCGTGGGTATGTAACCGTGTGTATAAAGCGTCCAACATCTTCCACACACAATCTCTCCTCCTCCTCCCTCTCTCCTTTTTTTTTCTTTGAATAGAAAGTAGAGCAATCTCCCAGTGCTTGTTATGCTTCCCTCCTTTCCCTCCACCTATTAGAAAATACCATACAACACCTAGAAACATAGCAAGGAGAAAAAAAAAGAAAATCCCATAGCCCTTAATTTATCCCGACTGGCCGAAAAAAGAAAAAGAAAAAAACCATAGATGCTATACAGGGGATGGGGGAGAATGGGTTGCTTCAACTACGCAGGTCCAATCACGCTCGCGTCGCCAGATCCTGACTTGACAGACCACAAATCTCGCGACCATCCCATCTCCCGCAGCCTCTTGCTGCCAGAACCAGATGGCCTTTTCTCTCCGGTAGCAACGGCCAGCGCCTTGCTGCAGGCGGCAAAGGCCTCGACAAGCTCCGTCATGCGCTTAGCATCTGCGAAGACATCCTTCAGGTCCGAATCGCGCTCCGCTACCAGGGCAGCAAGCTCCATACACTCTAATAGGTTATCTCGTGACAGGCCAGTGCCAGCAAAATGAAGAGCGCTGATGTACGCCAAAACAGTCTCTGGCAAATAGGCAGCTCGAATGTCTCGCAGCTCCGCATCTCCACCTGCAGCAACGAACCCATTAGCAATCTTATAATCAATTTGAAGGAATCGCCATAATAAACACATACTCTTGATTGCCGGTATCAGCCATCCCTTCAGCAAAGGCTTCATATAATCTTTAGCGTTCTTGATTGCCGAGCTGGCAGGGCCCCAAAAGTCCCGATCTCCATGAGACAGTCTAGTCCGAAGTTAGTCAGCGCACTTCAATGTTAGGAACAGCAGGCACATACTCAGTCGAGATAACCATCAGCGAGGCTATCGTCTCCAGGCCATCCAAAGCTTTGACGAGAGCTTCAAGCCCACGGAAGTTTCGTGCTTCCGCCATGACCCGCTCGGGGCTCATGTTGGAAACTTCACTGCGCTCCAATAGCTTGGCCCAAAAGTCAACATCCTCATACCACATCTCGTCAGTCTCTTCCTGTCCTGATATCCCATGAATAATCTTTTCGAATGAGATTCTCTCCAAGAGCCGTCGGGCTGCTCCAAGGTGTGCGTTTCCTATCAAGATGTTAGTCACGTAATCCTATATCGTAAACCGATTATCATCCAAGTCACGTACGCAAGAAGAACTTGTAGACCTTCGTCCCCATAGAAAAGACGTCAGGCCACATCCCATCCACCATCAAGAGCCACTCCAATGCACAGATAACATGATCGTGATCGTTCTGCACGGCACCCTCCTCATAGCCGAAGAAGTCCGCCTTGATAAATTTCCCAAATTGGGGTGTTGAGGGTGCGTCGCCAATAATGCTAAACGTAGCTTGCTGGGGAGCCTTCTCTCCCAATGCCTCGTAAAAGAGCCATACTTGCCTCTCCACAAATTTCAAAACGTCGATTCCAGACTTCTTTATCAGTTTCAACTGCAGTAAGCGCTGTTCAGGATCCTCTTCATGGATCAGATTCCAGCTCAGAACGTCGTATTGCCTTGGTGTTTCCAGTATTGAGCAATACAGAGGGATGAGTTCCTGAAGGCCGGCACGGCGCAAGTAATCAGTATACCCTGCCAGGATACTTTCCTGGCTAAATGACCACTGAGGTGGTGTTAAGGGGTTGGAGTTGCCTCCATTAACATTGTTCAGCTTCTCCATTAGCGTGGTGAGAACATAGACGTGGGATACAATACGGAGTCCATCGTGTTGGTCCAGGCTAAAGTACTTCTTCTTCACAATAGCAGAGTTGACGGACTCGGAGGAAGAAGGCAGAAGAATGGATTGGCCGCTCGAATTTGCATCCGCAGTCATGACGAGACCTTGTTCGTACAAGTGACGCCCAACCTCTTTGGCAATAAACGCGGCTTGCAGAGCTTTAGTAGGCTCTGTCGCCTCGTCGCGGATCCTTTCTTGTGACTCTAGTGAGCGAACAAGTCTCTTTTCAACACCTTGCTGGTCTCCCAAAAACTGAACGGCGTCAAAGGAGGGAAAGTTTTGAGTCAAAGTCGAGCTCATATCTGGCGAGCATCGGCTCAGTAGGTAAGTGTCAAACTGAGTTCGCAAGAGGGCATTGTAGTTGGCAAAGAGGAAATCGTCCCATCTCCTAGCGATCTTCTCAACACTGCTAATATCGCCCGAGAGTAAACCGTATACCGCACGCTCATAATCATCTGAGCCTCCCTGTCGAGCCAGGGCAAAGCACGTGCGTCTCCAGAGAGCCAGCGATTCGGGCTTCAAGTCATCGACCGGGGCAGTGTTGTCATCAACAGAGAGAAGCATGGCAGACATGGAAACAGCGCGCCACATCTCAGTGCGCTCTTGGCACCACTCACGCAACTCCTCTAGGCTGCTACCACGGCGAAGATGTTCAAAGCAGCCGAGCCAAATAGCACGCTCAAAGTACTCGTCTGCAGGCTCGAGTTTCCGTCCCTGGCGAGTAATGGCATCGGGGTCTAGTTGTGTAATCAGGGGAGCACCATCCTTGCTAACATGAGATTCCATTACTCTAGGATGCTGGCGATCCAATAGTCCATGCCATGCCGTCAAGTTCTTCCGCAGCTTGATAGTTGCTCGGGTGTGGAGCCAGCCATGTGCAATGATATCCCCTCTGTCGGCTTGCTTCAAGAGATCTCGTGCCAGGTCATCAATGTCCGGGCCAGCAGCCGCATTACTCTGAAGCCACTGGAGAACTGCGTGGCGCTCCTGAGCTGTAGGATCCGCAAGGAGAAACTCGAGCAGCATATCGGACTGCGGCGAACCTGTTTCTATTGACGGCCGATCGTTGGCGTTCGATTCAGGCGTTGCGTAGCGTAGTGGTAATAGTCGTCGAATTAGATCCCAAGTCTGCACTTCCTTTTCTAGTTGCTTAATCTCATCAACCTCTCCAGAGAGGCCATCTCCATCAGCCGTCTCAACCTCATCAGCATCCATATCTACATCGTCATAACCACTACGAGCTCGCTTCGGCCGCGCCTGTTGCAGTCTTCGGGATGCATTTTCGTAGTATCTTCGGGGGAGATCGAGAAGTCGGGCTCGTTTGTCTTCTGGGGATAGGAATGGCGAGAGGCAGTTGTCCAGGGCGTTGGCAAATTCTTCCACCTCGGGCCCAACATTGAGGTCGTCCAACAGCCCTTGCTCCATGATGACTTTCGATTCGTGCACGCGGTGTGCTCACAAAACGCTTAAGAAGATTGATGGTGAGAAAAAAAAATTACACGTCCAGGGCTGCTCGATGTTTGGATCTCGCCGCGCAAAACGTCCCCAACCAGGCGAACCCGATAGAGTCTGGCTGGCGTCCAGGTGCCGACTTTTTAGGGCGTTGACCTCGGCCGCATAACACAAATTTGAGTCGCAATTGAGTGCTCAGGAGAAGTCGATGTCGCTATAACGGTCGGGAACTTCTTCGTCGGTTAAGAGAGTTCGATAAGCTGCCTGGCGGGATCGTGGGTTTACCAGCGCAGAAATTCAGCAGCTCTCAATATTTTGTTGCTTCAAGGCGCGCTTGAGCTTGCACACGAACGGCTTGCTAGACTGTGATAGGCGCTTGGTAAAGTGTACAAGGCAGATAGGCTTCATACACGCAAGAAAGAAAGTACTATGCACTATTAGGTAATCCATAAATTCCCCGGCTGCCACCAAGCGGGTAGTTATTTGCATACTGCGATATGCAACAAAGCGGGGCTCAGTGAGTCCCACTAGTACTACTGCAAATTTTCGCCTCGCTCTTTTTTTTCTTTTCTTCTTTTCTTCATCATAATGTCATGGGCATTCGTATTAGAGTCTCGGAACAGACGTCTCGATGTTTGTTCAGATCCTATAAGGGTCTCTTGCGTGCTAGCGATCGCCTAGAAAAAGTTCACTCTTCATTAAAGTTGCCTGAAATCCTCTACACGGGTTGACATAGCATACGATGAGCGTACATTTCTTCTTATAGCCTCCCACTTCTATATGGTACACTATGTACATTCTATCTAGGTGCCCTCTAGGACGCTTTGCGTGTCTAAATGAATCGCACAAGTCCTCTGTAATCGTGAAATTTGCGCGGTTTGCTTTACGGCATCTTCATTTGCCTTCTTTCTGCTGCTGAATCTTCAGGCGCAGCAGTTTTGGTGCTGGGCAGCTGGGAGAGGTTGCATCGTCGCCGTAGCGCTGGTAGAAGGCTTCACAGCATTCATACAAGGCCTTGACAGCATCTTGACAACGAGCCTCGTTATAATTGTTCTTGGAGAGGCAATCTGTGATTATCTCAGCTCGCTTGTCCCATTTGTGTGTTTGTGTTTGTTTTCATTTGGTCACGTATTAGCCTACCCTGGATGGCACACTGAGAATTCGAGCGAAGCCCCTCTTGTCAGCGTTTGAAGTGTCGAGATGAGATATAATACCGTATAAACCTACCGCTCGTGGATGGCACGGCGGACGTGCTTGAACGTCGTCTTTGGGAGATGGCTGTAGCAGCATCAATGGCTTCAGTCAGCCGTTGAACGGAATATCCTAGCAATGATGAAGTATGCCAAAGCAGGGGGATTGTCAAAACGAACCATGATT
The DNA here is from genome assembly GCA_030278935.1 of Trichoderma polysporum. Lineage (NCBI taxonomy): Eukaryota > Fungi > Ascomycota > Sordariomycetes > Hypocreales > Hypocreaceae > Trichoderma > Trichoderma polysporum. The sequence continues at coordinate 65,543 of JARFTM010000144.1, read as the reverse complement.
AGATATCCTAATGGGTTAACAAGGCCAGTAAAATCAAATAATGAACCAATATGATCTTCCAATGGCAGAATAAACTATCGACAGCTCCCGATTGATGTAGAATGAAGATACTGATCGTAGATTATATATTCTATTCCGACGAGTTAAAGCCTTGGAATTGTTGTCACTGATGTCATCCATAGCCGTGAATTTTTAGCTCCGAAGAACTCCCAAAACCCTCCAGTACTTCATGCGCACTCCAGTCACTCACTCACTACAGGTACTATAAACAGTGAGAGGCTACCTAACAGTTCACAGCGCTACAAGCTCCCTGTTTAGCAGCACACAATCACCAAAGCCCAGCCGTGCAAGATACTGTACCTGTACTTTCAGCCTCAGCCGCCCAATCAGAGAGCCGCCCTCCCCACTTCTTCCCAAAATACCACTAGAAGCCTTGGGCGCCTTCTTCATCGCCCTTCTATCGCATCACTTTTCGCCGCGCCTAATTTCTTTCCTCTAAACCACCTCTCTTCTCTTCTGTACGATATCTACGTCGCCAGCCAAACACACCCCCAAGCCAACGAAATAACCCTCTCATTAAAAAAGAGAGAAAAGCCCAAAAAACCACACGCCACAGCCATGTCCGAAAACGATAACAACCAGTCTCCCATCGAACGACAGGACCCTCCTCCCAATACCGAGCACCTCAACATCAAAGTCACCGACAACAACAATGAGGTCTTCTTCAAGATCAAGCGCAGCACCAAGCTCGAGAAGCTCATGACTGCCTTCTGCGAGCGCCAGGGCAAGTCCCTAAACTCGGTGCGCTTCCTTTTCGACGGCACACGAGTCCAGCCCACGGATACCCCGGACGCGGTATGCCTTTTCTCTTTCGCTACTCTGCTATATATCTTTCCCCCATTCCATTTTTATTTATTTTATAAATTTTCAGTGTTGCTGACATTCTGTTCCTTTCTGTTTGTTTGGGGCCGATAGCTTGAAATGGCAGACGGCGACACTCTCGAAGTGCACCAAGAACAAGTTGGAGGGCGCTTACTGGGATGACGATGCCATGATGAAGGGGAGAGATGATGATACCGAATCAAGAGAGGAGAGAAGCAGAAGACGGAAAATGGAGAGAGTTGTGCGCATCTGAGCTGGGTAATTGGGTTCGCATTCTATCCACATACTATCTACCGTGGCTTGTGTAATACATTAGAGTCGAGAGAGAGACAGGGACAGAGAGAGAGAGAGAGGGAACGTGCTATTCTACGACGGCGATTCAGGAGTACATACTCGTCTTCACGCCTGCTCGTCTTTTCATACGACAGTGGCGAATCGTTTCGCGGAGAGACGGAAATGATGTACGAGGTCAAAGTGCAATTATAGCCGTAAGCCGGTTTTACTTATTTTCAACCATTATCCCAATGCTCCTGATCCCAGTGCCTTCCCCACCCTTATGCTGAAACGCTTCGTCAAAAATGAACACACAAAATCCGTTAATAGCATCGTCGTATTGTTTAAAACTTGAGCTCCCTGGCTCGGCATTTGGTGCAGAGTATAATTGCCCCTGTCGCAGTCTCTTTGGGGAATATCTGCCCATCGTCAAATCCTCCTTTGCACTCGGCGCATCGGAAGCAGTGCTCATGCCATTCGCCGCCAAGTGCCTTGATATACTGACCGATCACAGCCGTCTTGCACATCTTACACTTGGGTGCGCGACGTTCGGTTCGCTTCGTCTGGCAATTAATGCACCAGGCATACCCATCTTTTTCGATGTGCGTCATACCATGTTCAAATGGGTCGCCGCACTCGGCACAGAAGAAGTGGCCGTAGTGCCAATGAGCTCCAAGGGCTACGATATGCTCCCCGAGGATGGGGGTGGTGCAGTGCTTACAACGTGGAGCGAAGAGCTCGTGCCAGTCGAGATGGCAATAGAAACGGAGGCGCTCATCTCCGTCTTCCGCCATGGTCATGCCAGGCTTCTCATCTAGTATCTCTCCCGCTGCGCGACGCCGAATCCTCTCAATCCGCTCAGCTCGCGGTGCCTCCGGTTCTGGGCTAATCTCCATGGCCTCAAGGCGGGTGCTGCAGATGTAGCAGCGGAAGCACTGAGGATGGAACCGCTCAGGAGAGCCAGCGAGGGCCACAAATTTCCCTTCAATGGGGCGCTCGCACTGATTGCAGAGCGTTCCTGCTCGCCCGGCGCCGCCTGGAGCGGGTGACCAGTGACCTTGCGGTCGTGGAAGCTCGCGGGAACCCTGAGGCCCACGAGCCCCTGGCGTCGGAAGAGGGCGTGAGCCTCTTACGGGCGAATCCCTTGGCGTCGAAATGCTGGGAATGTTGCGGCGACTTGGCGCTTCATCCACCGCAATAGATGGGATGTTAACTGTAGGCGTTGGTCTCTTTGGAATCTCGTCCGGTTCTGCTATCGAGATCGACGGCACATTCGCGCTCGTCTGCGCCCGTGGCCTCGGCGAAGGGTCTTCCTCCACAAAGATGCTAGGGATGTCCATAGGCCGCGATGGGGTTTGGGGTTGGGACTGAGACTGGGTTTGAGACTGGGACTGGTAGCGGTTTGATGCTGGGGTTGTCGGGTCTGGTCGGTCTGAGCTGGCATCAGTGGACGTGGATTCCTCCGGGGCTTTCCAGTTAGCATCGAAGCTTACAATGGGCCTTCCAGGGCTGTCGCTGACTGCGGTAGGCTCCGGTAGTTTGGAGCTGCGGTCTTTCAGCCTCATGCTGGTAGCTTCCCGGATATCCTGGCCGCGAATCTCCACTCCATTCAGGCGCTGTCCATCGGGGGGCTGTTCCGGATTAGAAACAGGGTTATTGACTTGATATTGGGCGTTGCGAGATCGTGTTGGAGGATTCCTGTGGATTTCTATCCTCTCCAATCGCTTGGTCGGGCTGGAATCTCCTTGATTGCGCTGAAAGGGAAGCCGTCTTACAGCATTTGAAGGCTTAGGATGGAGCGAAACGGGCGAATCACCATCAGGAGCGGCCGTCTTCGCGGGCCCCTCGCCCGACTGAGCCTCGGGCTCTTCCCATATCTGATCGCCAGAGAAGGGCCGCTCAACTTCTCCACTAATATTCCTTTTCATGCTGCTGCGTCGACCGCCCGTGAATCGCCCTCCGACGCCTCCATATGACTTTGCTTTGTTGGGCGGAGACTCGTCGGAACGGATCGCCTCTTCGGGTGATTCGTTTCGTTTAGGGCTTTGATCCCCGTCGGATGAAGTCGATGAGGGTGAGTGCAAGGCAGAATACGAGTTTCCATCTGATTTATTCGTGCCAATTGGCCCTTCCCCTCCTCGCACGGTAGCTGCTCGAGCATGTGCGTAGCTGTCCTTTCTAAGGTGTGGTCGATACGAGTACGCCCCCTCAGGCGGCCGAGGCTTGACTCCATGCTGATGTTCCCATACGAGCTCAGCAGCTTCGTTGAGGGCAGCGTTGTATAGGCGAGTCTCATCGTCTTCGGCAGCAGGATCGGCCGTAGGATCGGCATCAGGGGCATTCTTTTTGCTATTCCGAAGATCCATTTCTTCCATAGCATCTCGCAATGACGACGCCTCTTCTCTTTCCATCCACCGCCGGCCTCGTTCCATATAGCTAGCTGTAGGCACAACGGTATCTGGTTTCAAGGGAGGGGGTGTCGGACTGGTAGGATAGTAATCGCGGCTTCGAGAGCTAATGGTCGAAAAGCGAGTTGATGCCATGCTTCCTGCAATGAGGTCGGGCGTGTGTGACTGCGATCGTTGATGGCTAGCATTATGAGCAGGGGTATCTTGCGATTGTGTAGATGCATCGTAGCTGATGTGGCTCAGGCTGTTTCGGTTTACCTGCGGACGGGTGCTGAAAGGCGGAGGCCTGGCGCCGCTGGGTCTTCCTACGGGCTTGCTTCGAAGATTTGCGAGGTAGCTTGCTGCTCACGACAGTGTAGATTAGCGACCAGCCCGAACCATCGGTTAATCCACCGCCTGTGTCGTACCGAATTCGTCTTTCGTCATGTATGATGGCGACGGCGGCGACGCCCTCCGCGATCTGACCTCGCCAGATTGCCTCATTTTGCTCTCCCCTTCTTCTTCACACGGATCGTAACGAAACAAAGGCAAACGGCCAGTCTGGAGGGATGATACGTCGGTTTTATGCGTGCAATGGACGCACTATCGAAATACTGAGAGGCTAGCGGTGACGGGAGGCTAGAGAGGTCGCATGCGAGGCGTGACGTTTTGTATGCAAATAAGAAGCGTTAGGTGCTCGGTACTTTGTAACTGTAATCGTGCAATTCATCAACTTTAGGTGGGGTTGACGGGGCAACCCTTGGCATGTTCCGAGACAACCCCAGACTAAGGTGCCTGTAGCGCTGGCTAGCAGCGCTGTGTGCCTGCAATCTGGACCGCTAGTCGGCAGAAAGGTAGCACTAGCACATCCAGCTCAGCTATAACGCCGCCCAGAGTCTGAGTTGGCACTGCACTGCACAGCACAGCACAGCACAGCACAGCACAGCACACAGCAAAATGGTACAAGGTATGGTAAAGGGAGAGAAGAGATTTGCCAACAGGGGGGACGCTATGATACAGCTGGCCTGGAAAGTTCCAGAGCGCTGCCAGAATATGTACAGATACGGTTGGGCAATGTCACCATGGGAACGACCAATGGCTTTTCCTGCCCCCTTTGCACTCCGTGCTGCGTACGACTAGGGGACGCCTGTCCGGCGTCTATGGGGTCACCCACTCGCCTTTGCTACCACCGGAGTTCGCCTTTGGCGCCCTTTTCTGGCTCTGGGTCCTTTGCCGACCGCTCAGGCTCTGCGTAGCCGAGATTCTTGAACTCGTCCCGCAGCATCAGGTTTCTTATTTTTGCGGATATGTTAGCACATGTTATGTCTCACACTCTGCATCTCTGCTCTGTGGTTGTTTTTTTTTACCTGTCCATTCTGCATGACAGATAAGCCTTGGCTAGGTTGCGGCATTCGTTTTCATTGACGCCGCGAACTTTTTTCATGCAGGCAAGGTAGCTGGTCATGGCCTTCTTGCACTCGCCTAGACAAGTTAGATTTGATTGCGAACTGAGCCATCTAGAAGAGGCGGGAAAATAGACTGAAAAATTACAGCAGGCTTACCATCGTGGTCCAAGGGGAAGCTCCCTCGCTGTGGCCTATGGAGACGGCGGGTCAGCCAACTCCTGAGCTTTCACGTCAAATCAGCGTTGAGAGAACACGTACGGGCTAGGCCTCGTCTGTGGCAGCGCTCCAGGGCTTCCAAATGTACTCATTTCTCAGGTACTTCAACAGGGGCATATCCCTTTTTCCTCTCTTCTTTTTTTCGAGACGAGACTTAAGAGCAGGTCTGTCTCGCATGATGGTGTAGAAAGCGGTGGGGCAAGGCCCCGATAGAGCGGCACGCATTGCTTAGCTAAACTTTGACTTGCCGCTTAACAATTCGGGTGGCGAATCAGGCTGCATAGCTGCATATTGCTTTGGCCTGTTGGAAAAACATCATCCGAGATACGGAGTAGGTGCTCCGTGTATGCGGTATTACAGTTGGTAGTGTTACCACCTCTACCAGGTAGCATCACGACAATTGTCCCCCGTCATACAAGTAAACAAGCGCAACCGGAGTCATGGGAGCAATGCAATGCAGCTTTGGCTCAGAGGCCAAAGCAGATTCCTCGTCGCCAACCCATAGCTCCCGTGCTCGCATGGCTCCTACGGGGTCTTGGAACGGACCATTCGCGTTGTGACACACTGCAAGCCAACTCAACCGCTAGCTGCAGGGCAGTCGTGTTCTCTCGACGACTGCGGTATCCACAGGCGCCCAACTAGAGACAGCCAAAAAGCCGGCGGCTGTCTGGTTGGCTGGCTAGAAAGAGCCGCTTGTCGCCGTATCAGGTCGTAAAGCATCGCGAATAAGCACTCTCTTGCGGCCCGTTCTCGGGCCATGGATATGTCGTTTTGGCCATGATCAATCCTCTCTGACGACGACTGACTTGAGGGGTAGCACAGTCAGGTGAGCGGTGTCTTACGCAGCATGATAGCATCTTGTCCGCCTGGGACACAGCTTTCATGCCCAAGCTGGATGCTGAAGCATTAGTGGATGTCCCGAGAATCGCCGCCAGAGCTAATCAAGGATCATGGTTCGATATTCTAACAAAGCCCTTTATGCTGGCCTAGGAAACCAGATGAATAGCTCTTCTGCGGAACACGCTAGAGCTGATTTTGACCTGAACCACATCTGGAGTAGTACTCGTATTTGTATAACATGATATCGGCTCTAGCATGATAGATGAGATGAATCTCTGCCTCTAACAATCGGTTACCCTAATACTTTCACCCGGCATGTTTGAATAAAACATTTCTACAAAGTGTGCTAGAAAGGTAGAGAAAGACGAAGAATAGACCAATTCCGAGAAAAGCCCCAATCTTTGTCTCCAATCTTTGTCGCACAGGGTTGACCCAATGTTTATTCAAATATGCGCTCAACAAGAGAGAATAAAATCAAAATTAAAAATCTCACCTTATGTATGGCAGCCCAGGTCTACCAACTGTCTCCAGTTGGGCTTCTGCTCGTTAGCAATCAACGGGGCTGTTTGTTATTATTTAGTAGGCCTAGCATTTAGGTCTAGTAGGCAGTACTACTACTAGTAGGTAGTCTAGCATCTAGATGTTTGGATAAAGGGAGGAAGAATGTCGACACTGTTTGAGGTTCTCTGTACTACCTGCAAGACGCTGATCTGCATACACCCGCTGCGTACCCGGTACCTGTGGCGTTCTGCAGCAAGCCATTAACGAGACCCACCACCATACACGTGAATCTACGACGTAGTGCCTTGGTTTGTTGCCAAACAGGCCGAGAAGCCATCGCTTCGATTTGCATCTCTCCAATTGATAGCCAGGAAACCAGCCCAGCGCAAGTCGTCGCGTTGCCTGTGCGTGCATGTATTCTTTGTTCGGAGGCATCTGTGCTGCTATATCAACTTGGTAACCTCTTCTAATTGAGTGGTCCGGCTGCGCTGCACCCAAATCGAACGAAGGAAAAAAAAAAGGCTCCCAAGACGCCGCTGCAATGGCCGCCCTCGGCGAAGATCTGCTCTCCACGGTCAACAAGCTGCAAGACCTGGTGTTCAACACCATCGGCAGCGACTCTCTCGATCTCCCCCAAATTGTGCGTGGTGCAAAAACAAGTTTATCCTCGTCTCCCCGCTTGCTGCTAATGCCCCGCTGCTCAGGTCGTCGTGGGATCCCAGTCCGCCGGAAAATCTTCCGTTCTCGAAAACATTGTCGGCCGAGACTTTCTGCCACGAGGCAGCGGCATCGTAACCCGGCGGCCGCTGATCCTTCAGCTCATTAACATCATAGAGGACGAGTCTGTCCCAGATCCTTACAACGACCCTTACCGGTCGCCTGGTGCTGCGCGGCGCTCAGAATGGGCCGAGTTCCACCACATCCCCAATAGAAAGTTCAACGATTTTATAGATGTCAAGCGAGAAATTGAGAACGAGACGTCTCGAGTTGCTGGTACCAACAAAGGTATCAATAGACAGCCTATCAACCTGAAAATTTACTCACCGCATGTCCTCAACCTGACACTGGTCGATCTCCCCGGCTTAACCAAGGTTCGTCTTTGCCTCTTTCGACTACTGCCCCTCCACAAAGCATTGTCTTTTTCGATTCGACTAACCTGGGATGCATCACGCATAGGTACCCATTGGCGATCAGCCTGGTGATATTGAGAAGCAAACAAGAAACTTAATATCCGAGTATATCGCCAAGCCGAACAGTATCGTTCTGGCAGTATCACCGGCCAATGTCGACCTTGTCAACTCGGAGGCTCTGAAGCTTGCTCGGCATGTGGATCCTCTTGGCCGGAGGACCATCGGGGTTCTCACCAAGCTCGATTTGATGGACCACGGCACCAATGCCCTCGACATTCTGTCCGGCCGAGTGTACCCACTGAAGCTTGGCTTCATTGGCGTGGTGAACCGCTCCCAGCAGGATATCCAAGGAAACAAGCCAATGGACGATGCTCTGAAAGCCGAAAACGACTTTTTCAAGCATCACCCAGCTTATCGTAACATCTCCACCCGATGTGGTACACAATTTTTGGCCAAGACGCTCAACACGACGCTCATGGCTCACATTCGAGAGCGGCTGCCCGATATCAAGGCACGCCTCAACACCTTGATGGGCCAAACGCAACAGGAACTCGCCGGCTACGGTGACATGCACTTTAGCGGAAAGGAGCATCGCGGCTCCTTGATTCTACAGCTCATGACACGATTCGCAACCGGATTCATCTCCTCCATTGACGGCACATCCACTGAGATTTCAACCAAGGAGCTTTGCGGTGGTGCTCGTATCTACTACATTTTCAACTCGGTTTTTGGAAGCTCACTAGATACCATCGACCCCACATCAAATCTGTCAGCATTGGATATTAGAACAGCGATTCGCAACTCTACCGGCCCTCGACCCAGTTTGTTTGTGCCTGAAATGGCTTTTGATCTTCTCGTGAAGCCTCAAATCAAGCTCCTAGAGATACCTAGCCAGCGCTGCGTCGAACTCGTTTACGAAGAGCTCATCAAGATTTGCCATACATGCGGCTCAATAGAACTTTCTAGATTCCCGAGGCTCCAAGCCAAGCTTATCGAGGTTGTATCAGACCTTCTGCGAGAGCGGTTAGGTCCCTCCTCATCGTATGTTGAGTCACTCATTTCGATTCAACGCGCGTACATCAACACAAATCACCCCAACTTTTTGGGCGCCGCAGCAGCAATGAGCAATGTTGTGAGCGCCAAACAGGAGAGAGAGCGCAAGAAGTTCATACTTGAGGAACGTGATCGCCGAGAAAAGCGACGCCTCAAGGAGCTTGGGCCCAACGGCACAGATGCGCACGAGGATAGTGAAGATAGCCCGATTGCTGAGCGGGCAGCAGAGCCCAATCTTCGCAAACTGGTAACAACTTCAAAACCCTCACGAAGCATGTCGCCTGCCGTTCACCAAGACGCCATGATTGGTCTAGGCGCATCCATGAATGGAATGCGCCCTTCATCTCCGGGCATGAATGGACAAGGAATCGGCGGCGCCCGCGACACGTTTTTGAATTACTTCTTTGGTAAAGATGGCGTGCCCATGAGCGCCCCTATTACTCCCACCACCAACGGCAGACATACTAGTCATCCATCTGAGCCCAGTTTCTCACAGAGTCTGCGTCGTGAAGAAAAGCTGCCAAGCCGGACAGCTCCTCCATCCGTCACAGACGACTATGACCCATCATCCCGAAGTTACGGCCTGGCATCACACCTGGTAAGCCTCTTTTGATAACATCTCTTTATAACCATGACTAACTCACTACAGGGCGAATCTAACGAACCCGCCATGACCGAGCGCGAAGCCATGGAAACAGAGCTCATCCGCGCCCTCATCTCCTCCTACTTCAACATCGTCCGCGAATCCATCGCCGACCAAGTCCCCAAGGCCATCATGCACCTCCTCGTCAACCACTGCAAAGACGTCGTCCAGAACCGCCTCGTCAGTGAGCTATACAAGGAGGCTCTCTTTGAAGAACTCCTCTATGAAGACGACGGCGTCAAGAAGGAGCGTGAGAAGTGCGAGAAGCTGCTCCAGACGTATCGCGAGGCGGCTAAGATTATTGGTGAGGTTCTGTAAAAAAAGAAGAAGAAAGAAAGAAAGAAAAGAAAAATCCATACTAGGAAAGAGAGGGACCCCTTTTTCTATTTTCTATCCTTCCCTTACAATGAATGGCTCAAGAATTTTTCTTCAAACAAAGTGGGGAAAGAATAAAAGAAGAGGTGAGAGGTCAAATGTCTGTATAGAAAAACAAAGCGGCGGGTTTACGAAGAAAGGCGATCAATGAGGCGTCATGGGGTCAAGGCTGGGCAGGATGGGGGGAGAGGGAAAACAAAAAAACGCCTTTTTAGAAGGGGGGAAGAGAGCTCGGGAGAAGTGTATGATGTCAAAATGCGTTTTTCATTTTGAAATGTAAACAACTGTACATGATTGCAATGGCACTGGAGGAGAGGGATGAATTTCCGTGACCATAGCTGCAAGCGATTCTTATATTTTCTACAACTACACCGCTCGACTTCGTTGTCATGTCTCCAATGATAGGAAATATACTTTTGACTCTATGATGTATGACCGTTTTAAACGCGAGCCTCAGTGTCTAGGTCGTTATGATTTATATACATTTATGCTAATGTTTTCGCAATTGCCATAGCGGTCAAATCCCTAACCCGTAATATGCCCTGTCCGATACGCCAAGGAAAAGGTAAAAAAGCCCACACATAATTTCTATTTTATATTGTACTTCAAACTCCCGACCTTCTGTTCATTAATGCATATCGTGAGGCATAAGCGTTATGCACCCGTTGTGGGGATGCGGTATTATTGTGCGGTTCTAAGTTGGTATAATTGAAACGATCTGGATTCGAAGGAATTCTATACTCGCGTATAATGGTTGGATGTTCGATGTAATGGTCGTTCGGCACATCCTGTGCGCCAATAATGTCATATCTGTCACTGGATGGAATAGATTCAACGTATTGGTAGAGGGGGGCGGAAGAGATCGGCCGCTGGTGATCACTGGACATGTAGTAACGACTGCCAGTGTATCCTGTTCCAATTTCCCTGTGGCTCTGCTCTGCTTGCAACTCCATGTCTGGGTAATATGGGTATCTGCTAGGCCTTTCTACCACGTGAGGTTCGAGCTCATTTCGTAGGTAGTACGTATTCAAGTGTCTCCCTGGCTCTGACATAACGTCTCTTGAACTGAAGGCCCTTGAGCTGAGATGAGTTGACTCCCAGATTGAGCTACTCTCGATACCAGGCTCTCTGACCATGTATTGTGCTCTCGTACTATCGAGTGCTTCATAGCCTTGAAACATTCTCTCACCAATGCTTTGTGCGTAGGAGGCATCGGCATTATAGCCTGGTTGCTCTTCAATTGTATATGGTCTGGTGTAGACAGCACTTGCTGGCAAAAGATTGGGCACATCTCCAACTGGGAGGAAACTCTCAACTGAATAATGATGCGTTACCGGCGTAGAGACTGTGTTCACTGCTTCCAAATTTGTAGTGATAGGGCTCCGTAGGGTTGGTAAGGAGACAGAGCTACTCTGGCTCACTTCCTCCTTGCCCTCAATTAACCATGGTAAAGCTTCCGACGTTAGCTCAAAGGCACGTTTGTTCTTCCAGGTGGTTGATTGTAGCCTTTGGGATATCTGTATGTCCGGCAGCCAGACCATGTCAACGCGCCAATCCGCCGGTGGAAACCTCTCCTTATTATGCATGTCGTGGAAGTGCTTGGCCAAGGTGGGAAGGGAAAACAAAGATTTCTCGTCTTCATCTTGCGTCTGTGACAACATGCAAATTTTGCATGCTAAGTCTTTGTAATTAGAAACGGCAGAAGAAAATCTGGGGTGATTCAAGATATCCAGGAATATTTCAAACGGTGCAGGCTCTAGGTAATGTTCTTGATAACCTTTGGCGACGTGATGGATCAAGACGCGCATTTTGGCCGAGGTGGGTATGTTTTGAACCTTTTTCAATACCTGCCATACGCTTTTTAGAACTTTCGCCATGATATCAACTCTCGATTTATATGCATTAATGTCCTCTGAACCATGAGAATGACGCGTTTTGGAATCGATGGTAGACACCTGCTGCATTGGAGATGATCTAAATAGAGGCTCCTCGGTCCATTCTGCTCTCCAATGCTGGTTGCGTAATTTCTTCTCAGCGTGCTTTGAAGCGTAGTGTTGAATAATGGCATGGAATCCGAAGAGTTTAGAATTTGAGCATTTGCTGCAAAAGAAAAATTCTTGAGGGTGATGGTTAATAAGTGATTTAATCTTGTTCTCAAATATCCACTTCATATCGTCTAGAATTAGTCTTCGCGTAGAAGCGTCGTCGGCTTTCGAGAATTCTGCATAGAATTGTTTGTGAACGTAGGCGAACACTTCTATGGTGAATTGAGCACAATCTTTCTGCTTGATATTTTGTCTCTCACCCCAGTGATCTCTCAAAAACTGGTCTGTAAGGGTAGATAAGCGAATTCGTACAAGTGTTTCAGTATTATGCCAGCCTTGGTGCGTAAGCCCCTTGTTGTCCTTGGCTATACTTTCGCTTTGATGCTTCTCTGAAGCCTTAGCGATTGATGTATTTTTCTTCTCTGTGTTTTTCATCTTTTTATACTGTGCTAAGAGCTGAGACTTCAGGCGCTTCCACTCTTTGTCATGAAAGGGCTCAATTTTCTGTAGAGCTATCTGGAAAGACGGAAGATCGCTAAGAACATTTGGGGGTATGGGAGACTGAAGCCGCGCAACTCGAGCTTCTATATCTGCTCGTCTCTGAGATTTCAGCTCTTCCACTACTTCTCGAGCTCGTCGTTTTGGGTTGCGCTGAGCGCGAGTAGCTGCAAGATCTCTGCCAACAGCTGCCCCTCCAACGTTCTGCATGTCCAAACCCAGGCTTTTATTAGTAGTAGGCATTGGCGAGATCGAAGAGGAACGCATGAGCATTTGGCGGACTCCTCCAGACAAATACCATCTCTCCCATCGAGATGCGCCATGAATGGTTTCTGCGCCACGAGCCTCTAGGCCTTTTATCCACTCTTCAGTGGCCGCAGGGCCAAATCGTTTGACAGCTTCAAGCTCTGCTTGGAGGCCCTCCACTTGGGTAGGCCAATATACTTTCGTCAACTGGACAGAAGTAGGCACTTGGGAATTTCGTAATGCTTGTGGATAGACTACATTCAAATCGGATGTTAGAAAGACCATGGGGAGCCCGGGTACAATAATTGAAGGTATGGATGTTGATAATAGCACGTCAACCTCCTGCAAGAACCTGTCAGCCTTTGTATAACCTTCAAGGGCTACTTTGGCATTGCACTCACTTTGACGCTCATTTCAATCAAACAATTCCCACACGACTTGATGAAGAAAGGGAATACAGGCGAAACAGTGTGATTGCCAGGCCCACGGCACCACGGTATGGAATCCCAAGCGGTATCGATTTCATCCAGCTGGCCACAAATTTGGCAAGACCGCGAACAGGCAAACCGCCACATGTCTAACTCAGTTTTCCCCCAGAGCGGCGCGGGCATCCTTGGCCAGAAAAGACATCTTGATGCTCGCCATATGGCGTCTGGGTGAAGCGCATGTAATATGGAGGGCACATGGAACGTTGGAGCAGAGACCTTGAAGGGAGACGCAGGATCGAGGTACTTGTGGAACAGTCGGTTGACACGTAGCAAAGACCCAAGAGTGTACGGAGACAGGAGGGAAAAGACATACTGCCACACCTCCGCTGGGAGCTGCCGCGACATATCATGATGAGAAGCTGGTGCAGGGCCACAATCAAGGTGGTCCTGGTCCACGTAAGCAATTCTTGATTTCTTTGACGCTCTGTCCTCGCTTGAGCGAGCAATCTCCATTCGTTTCCGTTTTGCATCGTTGGGGGACACCAGCGTGCTGCTGCTGTCTGTTGAACTAAGGTGACGATGCGAGATCTTAGAGTTCCCATTCAGGGCCTGCGTGTTATCTTCAATCTCCTGTAGAAACAGCAGACAGGAGTCAACAACATGTTTTGGTTGACTGTCGTCCATAGTTGCATAGGAAAAGGAAAACGAGACTGAATGAGGAAATGCATGTACAAGACTGCAGCGTAGATCAGGACGCTTGGGATATTGTAAAGGAACGATACAAGAGGTCAGCCCCTGCTAAGAGTTCCCGTGAAGTCTCCTTCTGAACAAGGGCAGGCACGCTGGAAGGTCATCAGTGAGGGACTCTGGCTGCGGCTGCAGGAATGTTTTGAGAGAGGAAGCATGGAAAGAGGAATTTGCTCTCGAGAGGCATTCGAAGCTTTTTCTGACTTGCAGCAGTGACAAGGTTCCAGTTCCTATAAATCGGGGGTAATTCGGCTGGCATTGGTAGCTGTAGAGAAGCCGGCGTTTTTATTGATGCGCCTTATCGATTAGAGATGACTAAGCAAGATCATGCAAGGTACGAGATATAATGTAGCAATACGGAGTACTTCGTAGAGAGCATAGTACAGAGATACCTTAGTTTTCCGTGCCGCTGCTAAAACGGCAAGGCATGACGTCACATTTCCATTGTTCTGTTCCAGGTTTCTACAAGTAGCCTTTCGTTACAATCAGAGATCTCCCCTTTACTAGCGTTGAATCATAATATGGAGAGAAGGGGGATTTTTGCATAGGTAGTGTAGCTAAAAACAAGTCCCAGTATATAGAGGCGTGACATTCCTTGTCCAAATATCAATATAAAAACTCGGGTCGACTTGACCAACGAATGTGTTCTATCTTACACAAGAATGTTCAATATACAATAAAATTACTGCTGTCCGTTCATCGTACCATCACCAAGCCCCTGTTCCGGCGAAGACTGGTCTCCAGAGCCGTAGATCTGGAAACTCTGATCGGCTCCCCAAGTTGTCAATTGTGTGTAGTTCTCAAATGCTCCCTAAATTACAAAGAATGCGTTAGCAAAGAGTCCAGATTAGATGTGCGAAAAGAGTCAATTGTAGCCTTACCCAATCAAAATTGGACGCCAGGTCGCCTGTTCCGCCCAAGTTGGTAAACATGGAGAGCGGAGAACCAGGACCACCGGCGTTGAGAGCATCAAATTGTGGGAAATCTGCCCCGTTACCAGCCCGTACACCAAAATCCATGCCCATGAAGGCAGTACTTTGTGAGAATGGGTCTTGGCCACCAAAGCCAGGCATCCCAATTGGAGTGCCGATACCTAAGGTCGCGGGTGTTTGATCCATTGCCGTGCCTACAATTGAGGCGGACAGAGAATCGGCCCGAGATGACTCGCCGTTGGAATCCATGGGATCTCCAGAGGGCGTTTTGATCTTTTCCATCATAATTTCAATAATTTTGGTGGCCTTGAACGCCTCCATTGAAGTATTAGCAAGACTTGCCCATATAGTCTTGGCAGTCTCGAGCGAGCTAATCATTCTGTTTCGCTGCTCCTCAGTATATTTGAAACAAGTATCGTCTGTAGGACTAGAGGATTGTGCTGCCATATTATCGTAGTGGAGATCTAGGACAAGGAGCATAGCTGGCAAGGTGAATTCCTTTGTTGCAATTGACTTGATATACCACGAAACAGAACGTA
Organism: Trichoderma polysporum; assembly: GCA_030278935.1. Lineage (NCBI taxonomy): Eukaryota > Fungi > Ascomycota > Sordariomycetes > Hypocreales > Hypocreaceae > Trichoderma > Trichoderma polysporum. The sequence goes on along the minus strand of JARFTM010000144.1, from coordinate 50,402 downwards.
ACCGCCCGTTGCCCTGAGATTCGCGATGTAGCTTGGCTAGGTGGTCCATTGCCTGCAGCGAGGCCTCGATAGCACTGCGTCGTGAGAACGCATACCTCGAGTTATGCCGGGCCTTGGCGAGATATTTCCGGTGTAGTAAACAGAGCATTTTTTGATACAAGATATCAACATTGTATCTGGCGATGATTAATGTCACGGGGTCCTGAGATGCTTCCAAGTTGCCAAGTCTGAGGTGGGGAGGAAGCTCTTGCATCACCTGGCGAAGCTTTGCATCAAATCGGATAATCTCGTCGTATGAAACCGTTCTTCCTACCAGACTTGTTGCCTGTAAGATATTTCCTAGCTCGTTACAGAGCCTCACTTTCGCAATCATGTATGATATCGGCGTTGGTTCCGAAGCAGGACGAGAAGGTGGCAGTTCCTTTATATCAGGGTGAAATTCATCATCAAAAAGATTATTGGGAAGCTGGGTATCGCAGTCGTGCTCATATATCATGTTGGGTAATGATACTTGATGTGAAAATACGACATCTGACATTCGGACTAGCGCCCACGCTCTTCGTCTCATTTCCTGTATCATCTTGCGTTAGTTTTATTTCATCCCTTGCTCATCATGGCATAGGCAGCTATTAACACGGAGAACCAAAAAAAGTTTTGCTGTTCACTTACGGCTTGAAAAGGGGTAATATTGGGAAACCATTTCGCATCGCGATGGTATCCCATGCGGAAGGCTATCCTCGTAATGACGGAAACAATTAACCATAGCCCAAGGTCGGCATCCCACCGAGATGAGTACTCTCCAAAGACGTATAGGAGCATGGCTTCAACTGTGTACTCGACTGGTTTTGTATAATCCGCCTTTATCAGACATTGAACTGTCCGCAACCGATATTCAGACGCCAGCTCCAAAGTTCGGCCTCTCCACTCAGGAGGCTCATCCCCGACTTTGTGATAACTTAGCATTGCAAGCGTAAGCACAGAGTACAAAAGACCAAGCCACATGATTGGTGTTTTTGACGGGTCTTCCCAGTGTTTCTTTAGCTGCTTGAAAAAGGTTGGCCCATGAATAATGCAGACAGCGTTGTCCATGGAATTGAAATAGCGACTACATAAAGTCAGGATGCTCGACTTTGGAGGCAGCTCCGCGCGAAGTTCGATCTCAGAGGCCGGCAAGGCCCCAAGTAACAATGTCGGCCCTTCCCGCGCAGCTATTGGTTTGGATAATCTGACGCGCTCATAACTTGTCTCCAGCTCCTTTTTGTGGAACATGAAATAGTTCTTCACTTCGGCAATATCTGACAGTAGCGTGTGCCAATGTTCCTGGCCGATATACATCGACTTGCCCTTGTCAGGATCGACCTTTAAAACACCGAGTGAAGCCGCGAGGCCCTCTTCCACGTCGCTATCGTCTTCGACCATTGTTACAGCCTCATCACGGCCGGCCTTGGCCGAAGAGCCGCTGTCAGTTAAGGATTGCGACGTGGAGCCAGCACGACCGGCCGCGGCGGCTGAAGCAGGGTCTACATTAGCCCCGCCATGCATCAAGGACAGGACAAGGCCTTCTAACCGGTCGATCCTATTCTGCATGTCATCAGGAGTGGCGTCGGCCTGGTTCTGGCTTTTTTTGCGGGATACTGGAGCCGCATAAGAGCATGCTGTTGTATCGTTGCCCTCCCGTTTAGTGCAGTTGCTGCATGGGTGACTCCTATCGCATTTCCTACACCGTGTTAGCTAGTAAACGCACGAATAGATGTCGCTCGTTGTTGCTCTCGCCAAGCTGTATCGAATGGCTAGAAACTCACAATCTAGATAACAGGTTAGCACGCTTACACTCTCGTCTATGGACAGCCCGGAGATAAAGACGTACTTTCTTGTCCTGCAAGGGTAGCAACTCAGAGGCACGCGGTTTCTTTTCCTCACAACGCGAAACTGATCTTCGGGGGAGCGACCCCCAGTAGAAGAGTTGGTTGAAGGCGGAGTGGGCGTCATTGCGGAAGAGAGGGAAATTGAGGGGTTCTCGTATTCTCGAAACGTCGTCGACTGATGAGGCGATTCGGACTTAAGGATCACGCCGAGATATTTTTTAATCTTCAGCCGGCCTCACAAGCGGCTTGCCGGTTAAAAATGATGCGGCGCATATATCAGACCTCTGAGGACTTTGGAGAAGGCGAGCGGAGGCAGCCTGTCAATTGCTGGAAGCAGCCAGGCCAGAGAACGGGATACAGCGACGATGATTGAGACCACTAGACAATGAGTGCAGGTCTTTCAGACGATCCGTCGGCAGCCGGTGGAAAGACGCTGCATGAGCCGGAAATAAAACCAGATCCACGCTTTTAGATCTGGCTTGTGAAGAGTTCGGAATTATCTGCAATGGTCGCCTGATTTGATTTCAAATACAGGACTGGAGGGTTGCTGCTCGGTGTCGCTGGGAGTCCACAAGGAGCGGGCAGCGGATTTGCCTTGGTGGCTTGATACCGTTCAGCAGGCTTTGAGTTGCGTTAGAGGCGGAGAGGGGCGCCCGAAACGTTTGCGTGTTGAGCGACAATGGGAAGCGTAAAGCTTCTTGCGGGCCGTTCATGTAAGAGTTCGTGGGACGGAGGAGAGTCGGCAGCGTTGAAAAAAACGACTTCAAATGAGGTCGAATGAGGGGGTAGAGAAAAAAAAAAGATGTTTAGAAAAGAAGAGGAACGTCTATTGGAATTAGAGGTTAACCCAGAAATTATAATAAAGGATTCCCCAAGAATCGCGGTAGTGGGGGAGTCAAGTGGGTGGTGTCGAGACTGGGCCTTTGCGTGATACCAAATGGTACTCTCAAACTCTCCAACTTTTTCTGCGGAGCACCATGGTAGCTGGCCCCCATATATTAAGAGCGCCCAATAACAGAGCCACTACGAAGTATATGCGACCTAGTACCTACCTAGCAGGTAGCTGGGCTGGGCTAACAGTTTACTGCAGACAGACAAAGACGACGTATTATTGCCTGTACAAAATAAGTGGCACAGCACATACTCCGTACAGGGTTTAGACACAGTGCCCGTCAGGGTGTAGTTGTGTACATGTAGTTTCGTGGCGTTGGACGTGTGTCTTGACAAGTTGAACTACGGGAGTACAATGCTTTGCTTTGTTTGCCACACCGCTCTGAACAACCTGCAGCAATGAAATGCAGCCTTTCGATCTTGCCCAGCACCAGCTGGGGAGCTTATCTCAGAATCGATCTTTGCTTTGTCAGCCATCTTGCCAAGTACCCTCTGTTAGTGCAATTCAATGGCTGCATTTCCAACTGACGGACCCGGCGATGGGAGAACCTTCCAGGCGGCCCGTTTATTGATCCATAGCGCCGATGCCTCTTTCAAGAAGCCCGTCATTTGGCCTTTTAGGCTAGCATTAGACCTACAGCCTTAAGGAATCTGCATGTACCCATTACGGGGTGCCTGGGTTGCATGTAAGTGAGTACGGAGTACGGAGTACAGGCACTCCAATTACTTCGCAGACGGAAGGCTAAGAAATGCCGTGTGCCAGCGGAAATTTTTTGCGAGATGAGCCCTGCCCGGAGTTAAGCCGCGCCACAAGTCTCATCTCTTTTGAGCTCGGATAAGGACAAGGCTCCAGCCGGTTTACGTGTTGACGCTGCATTCTGCAACTCTGTGACTCACCATGCACGCTGTAGAATTTTAGCCGCATTTGCTAGCGTGGTACGGAGTACGATTTAGCGTTAATAGTTGTCAGCGGACGAACCCCTCAGCCCCCTATTCCATCCAATGGTAGGGAGAGATGAACGACTGGCAGCTCCCCTCCTAGTGCTACTCTGTACTTCGTTCGTGCAGCGATCATTCGTTTCCCTCTCCTCTTTTACTGTATACTACTAGATTGTATCGTATCGGCTAGCGGCACTTGAATACCGGTAGTACTGGATTGCTCCGCGCAGATATATGTTGACGGCCCGATCCTGGTCTCATACTGTGTTTGGAAGAACCGGATGCAACTTGATAGAGTAGCGGATAACTGGTGTCTTATTACGGAGTACGGAGTACTCGTAACTATGTTCACAAGCAACTGCAACGCAGCTCAACTGGGCAGACACAGGGCCTAGCCTCTTTAGTTCTGAATATGCACTAGCAGTTGTCGATTCTCTTTCCAGACAACACTCTCATAACCTGGTCAAGCTCTCCCGCATCATACTTGGTATCATTGTAGGATATCCCACTGCTTTTCGTCAGCCTCATCTCTACAACTTTCCGTGGGTTTGCGCTACGATGCCTCGTGTCAAACAATGGCACTGGCACTGGCACTGGCACTAATGAAGTTTCACTTTGTTCAGTTGATATTTTGTTTTTATTTTCATTTTTATTTTTATTCATTCAGTGTTACTTCGTATTTCATATCCTCCTCTGCTTTTGCCCTCATTAAGGATCGGATTTGGCAGATATAGTCAGCCCGAGAAGGGCTTTCCTATTCTTCGCCACGCATGCCCATAATTCTGGTAACGCACTCATAGGCGCCCTAACGACTACCATAGCATCTTAGTCCCAATTTCACTCACACAATAGCCCAATATGCAAAGGTCACGTTTGCTTTCCCGCTCTCGCCTCACGCATCTCGCCCACTGACAACTCTGGTGCTGTTTCGCACACGTCCTACTGCACTTTAGAAGGTCGAAATGTTTTGGGTGTCGCTGTGTCTCAACTCCGCGATCAGTTCACAACGGGAGGCGGAATCTTGTGCACCAGAACGCCAAAGGGAGAAGTCCTGGGGGAAGGCGTTATCTACGCCTTTCTTGGCTTATCTTCTATGATACCGTAACTTCAGCACTGACGCTATATGGCTTAAAGAAGTCGTTGTCACTGCTGAGCTCTTCCTTAACCTGTATCTAGTGTCAGCTCACATTCAAGATTTTCATGCAGACAGAAGCACATACAATGTCCAAACCGCCTACGAGTTCGCCATCAACCCACAGCTGCGGGAAGGTTGGCCACTCAGCATACTCCTTGAGGCCTTGTCTAACGTCATCATCGGCGAGAATGTTGAAAAATCCATATTTCACAGAGTTGTCTCGCAAGATTCCAACCAACTGGCGGGAGAAACCACACTGGGGAGCGCTAGGCGTGCCCTTCATGAAAAGCATAACAGGGGCAGCCTTAACCAGGTCGCCGAGGCGCTTGAACAGTTCCTCCTTTGCCTTGGCTGGATCAACGTTGGAGGCATCTGATGAGGCCACTTCGCTGGCCTGGGCAACCCCGTTGGGCGCGCCAGCATCCTTTGTCGCTGCCCCGTCCTTCTTTGCGTACTTCTCGATTGCCGTTCGAACCTTGACGGCGCTGCTGCCGCTGACGGTCTCAACTACTTCACGGTTTCGCAGCAGCACCAAGAAGGGAACCGCGGTCACGTCGTAGGCTTCGCTAATATCACTGAGTTCTTCGGCGTTGATGGACACCCATTTGGTACTAAGAGGTTCGGTAACGGGATATTCGGATGCCAGGGTCGACAGAACAGTCGCCATCTGTGCGCATGGTGCTGCCCAGGGAGCATGGAAGGAGGCGATGAGAAGCGTTGATGCGGGCGCAGAGTTGAGCACCTGCTGCCACTGCTCGTCGGTTTCAATTTCGGTTATCGTCGACATCTTGCTGCTCAACCCGAGTCTCGTATAGGACGGCGGATGTGGTTTTGTATGGGCGAATTTGGGAATGAGAGCGAGAATCGGCCGTTGGTAAGAATATCAATCAGAGTTGGATTTTTAGCGGGGTAAACTGATGGCGCAAGTGCCAAAGGTCATCGCGAGCAATTTGAAATCAGGGCTGTTGATATTTCTACACCGGTGTGTCTTTTATAATCAGCACCCGCCTTACCTAAGGTTGTAACTTGGATGAGCGGGAATAGCGACATGTAGTCATGAAGGTGATAAAACAGGCTTCGTAGAGAATGATAGAAGAATTGACTGACTCATCAATTGCCTACAGGTACCTAGTAGGTAGATTAGTACTTACCTTTCAGGGAATATGTAGAACAGAGAGAAGAGAGGTACAAACTCGTGCTTCGTACGAAGTAGATTGCCTGGATATATAGATGTCATTGCCCTTTACAGCTGCCTGCTATTGAATTTAATGTAGCTTACTGCGCTGATACCTTCTAAGTAATTTTAAAGCTCTCGTTTAAGAGAATTACGATATCTAAGCGGGCTTCTAGTCACTGGCTGCCCTCGTGCTTACATTCTCTAGTTGTAAAGGCAGGGGAGCGATGCTTACCTATGTGTACAATGCCCAATCATTGCTATCAAGTCCCAATTTTCTTGAAAACGACATTTTCCTAGTACATTTTACATCTATAATGCACTTAAATATTCGAGGGTATGATCATGTTTAAATACAGATTAGGTGCTAAGGGGGCATCTCTGCAAGCCCAAATTCGGCTCGTACTGCCTCTTCTTTCTCCGGGGAATCCACCCGATTGGCCATTGGCCACTACTAGCCCAAGTTGGGCAACTATTCACAAACGAAACGCGTGTTCTTAGGCCCTCGACGTAAGAAGTGGCTCAGCAGTTGAAGGATCAGGGCTGAAATACTGTCAGGCTACCTAAAATACAAGGCGGACTAGGCTTGCAATTTTTTAATTTTTTTGAAACGCTGACGTCTACCTCTTGCGACGTCTTTTTTTTTTTTGCCGCCTCTTGGTTTTAAGACTTAGGCTCGTACGTACCAAGCAAGATATAGGCTGGTTTGGCGCATCTCTGATGGGACCGCGGGGAACAAATCCTGCCTGCAGCACAAGTGTTTATGCTCCCCTTGCATGGGCCTAGCGAATTGTCCATTCTAGGCATTTCAAGGAATATCTCTGGTCCCCTTTGAGACACTGTCACAATGCATAAACTAAATAGTCCATCAGGTATGGGAGTAATCATACAGTAGGTGCGAAGTACAGCACCGTATTTGGAGACCACGCATTCACGTCTAGGGGCCTCCATCAATGGGCTCTGGATCTTTACGACTCGGTAAAATTGCATAAAATAACCTTACTGAGGGAAAAGCGGAGGTTTCGAAACAACTACTATACTTAGTTATAGGTACCAACTAACCAGTAACGGTGCCTGTTGCGCTAGGCTGCCTCTTAATACAGGCCCTTAGGCAGTGCTAATCCCTGGTAGTTGCGCATCTCAGGCACCAGTAGCAAGCAGCGCTCGTACTACTCCGTGCAACGCAAGCTAGACAGCTGAAGGCGGCGGTGCTGCCGACAGGAAAGAGGGGCATTTGCGTCATTTGAGCTCCCCCTAGCTGGTCCCGACCCGGTATCTGCAAAACACTGCCAGCGCCGATGCTGCCGCCTGCAAATCCGCCGGGGCTATGCATCTAAGCAGACGAGCGTATTGTCCCCGCCTCAGCGACACGCAGCGTCGACGTATGTCCCGCCAGAGCATCGATCAGCCTGCCAGCTTGGCTCCTGAGTCCGCCACGAATCTCCGTCCCCCTTTGCGCCCGAACTTTTGTACCCGAGCGGAAGCCTCCCTCCTTCATAGCTGTGCTATTTATTGAGGCGCTGCCGTAAAGATCTCGGCCATTGTGTGAGAGCCACCCTTACCCGGAACCTTCTTAGTCTCCCCTGAGTTGCATGCTAACCAGCGTCGCTAGCCATTCCTGAGCGGAGCTCCTGGGACGCAATCCCTCTCCAATCACTCTCTGCATTCACGACTTCCTACTCCCCGTCCATCGCTACGCACAGAATATCTGGCTCGAGATGGCGTCCCTCAACCTCTCTATAAACGGTCCCTCCATAAAGAGCAGCTACAATGCTGTTGTTGGCGGAGAAGCCTCAGCATCCGGCTCTCCCACATACGCTCAGTGGGCGCTCTTCTCCGTCCAATCTCCCCTGGCCAACGCCTTCCAAGACAGCGGATCCAAGGAGAGCATACTCAAAGTCCAAAGCACAGGCGGTACGCAAGCCATTGACGCAGTCTTATACTTTGTACCCCTCGGCGTCGACATGCTAACGATACTCTAGATGGTGAACTCGCTGACCTGATTGAGGACTTCAACGAGGGCCGAATCCAGTTCGCCTTCGTCAAGGTCAAGGACCCCAATTCAGGTCTTCCCAAGTTTGTTCTTATTGGCTGGTGTGGAGGAGGTGTCCCTGAACGCACAAAGGGCTACTTCACAAGCCACCTGGCTACCGTCTCCAAGACTCTTCATGGATATCATGTCCAGATTACCGCTCGCTCCGACAGCGACCTAGAGCCTGAAACTATCATGCGGAAAGTCGCCGATGCATCTGGTGCCAAGTACTCTGCGGGATCATCCGCTGGAGCTGTCGCATCAGCTCCCCCGCCCGTCAGGGCCAAGCCTGTTTTCACCCCTTCGTCGTCGGCAGGCCGTCCCGTTGACCCTCTTCTTGCCGCTCGATCTAAGAAAGATAGCTCCGTCGATGCAGATGGCTGGGGAGCTGACGCTCCTCCCGTGACTCGAACGCAGATCGAAAAAGTTGCGCCTGCTTATCAGCCTACCAAGGTGAACATGGCAGAGCTTACAAGTCAGAAACAGGAGCCTTCACGCTTCGCTGGCGCACCCCGACAGGATACTGGCTCGTCCGATGTCATCGGAGGCGGCTATCAACCCGTAGGCAAGGTAGACATTGCAGCCATCAGAGCAAAGGCTCAGAAGACTGGGGATGACAGGCCCACGCCAGTCAAGGGAGCATATGAGCCTGTCGGAAAAGTCGACATTGCTGCAATTAGAGCCAAGGCACAAAAACCCGGAGCAGCTGCAGCAGCACCAGCACCAGAAGAAGAGGAACAAGAATCTCAACCCGTCTCTGAACGAGCAGCTGCGTTCTCGCAACCGAGCGCGGGACGGCTGACTTCACTGCCCAAGCCTACCGTTGCAAAGAAATGGTCCGGAGCCTCTGCTTTTACCGGCACAAAGGCCCCAACCCCAGGCGGGCTAGGATTCGGTGCCCCGGTTGCCCCCTCCGCCGCTCCAGTTGGAGCTGCTAGCCGGACGTTCGCGGACCAAGGCGGCAAGACTCCGGCTCAGATTTGGGCAGAGAAGAAAGCCAGAGAAAGCGGAAGCATTGGAAGCATCTCCGCCTCGGCTTCTCCAGTGCCCATCGCTCAGCAAACCACTGGCCCCTCCTCCTGGAAGAGTGGCTACACGGGCAAGACCTGGGCACCAGTACAGATCGGAAGTGCCGCACGTGGCACCTCTGAATCTGGCGACCAACAGGAGACAGAGACCAGGGACGCTGCTGAGGAAGATGGCTCAGCTCCTTCGGGCGTGTCTGCGTTGAGAGATCGTTTCAAGAACACTCCTCCCATTGGGGCCGGTGTACCTCCGACGACACGAGCAGTCGAGGAGGAGTATCAAACCCCACCATCTGTTCCAGATAGCTCCAGGCCAACTGGAGGTTTCGCTCTCCCTGGTCTCCCCAGCCGACCTGCGCCTGAGGACGAAGAGGAAGAAGAACAGGAGGATCCATCGGCGTACCAAACTGTGGCTGAAGAGAGGGGGCGCTCGCCATCGCCAATTCGTGTCGCTGCGCCTATCCCTCGTGGCCCCGATCCTGTCGTTGAGAGGCCCGAGGAACGCGCACCTCCTCCTTTGCCCGTCGAGGAGATTCCAGTTCCCAGAGAAGAGGAGCTTCAGGACGAATACGAGGCCGGCCACTCTGCACGAGCTGCTGCCAGCGCAGTGGCCGAGCAGACGTTTGAGCACGCTCCTCATGCGGCCGACAGCCAGGACCAACAAGGTGGAAAGCGCGCTCTTGTGCAATACGACTATGAGAAGGCTGAGGATAACGAGATTGACTTGGTCGAGGGAGAATATGTAACCAACATCGACACGGTCGACGAGGACTGGTGGATGGGAACCAACGCCAGGGGAGAGAGCGGTTTGTTCCCTAGCAACTACGTAGAGCTTGTTGAGGGTGGAGACGCCGCGCCAGCTCCTCCGGCAGCCCCCATTGCCGCAAGAGAGCCAGAGCCGGCGCCAGCTCCCGTGGCACCGGCTGCCCAGCCAGCAGCACCGGCCAGTGCGGCTGCAGGGCCGACAGCCACAGCGCTGTATGATTATGAAGCTGCAGAGGATAATGGTTAGCCCCCTTGAGAAGCTCCGGCTCGATTATGATGTCATGTAGATTGCTAACTTTTGTGGCAGAACTGAGTTTCCCGGAGGATGCTACGGTTACAAACTTGGAATTCCCTGATGAGGACTGGTGGTTCGGTCACTACGGCGGTCATTCGGGTCTTTTCCCTGCCAACTACGTGAAGCTCGATGAGTAAAGAGAGCTCCAAACGTTGGGAGAGGGGGAGAAAGACTGAAAGGGAGGGCGAAGGAAAATAAGCGAAAGACGTAGATGTACAAACAAATAAACAATCGTGTTATGCCTATTGAGGCTAGTAAATGAGGTTCTTTCACATAGACGGGGTGTTTAGCTAGGTTGATGATGAAACCGAAACCGAAACCGAAAAGACGTCGCTTTTCCACATGTGATAGCAGGCCTAGAGCTCGGAAAAGCGCCATCGTTTGGCTAGGTCATCTTGAAGAAATACAAGTTCTTATTCCGAATACTATTCACAAGGAGAGTTGTGGTCGTGTAACAAGGCTGAATAAAGAGTAGCCCACGTCGCCAGTCTGTAGTATATATGCGAACGCGTAAAACTGAAGCTAAGAAGAGAGTTGTCGGGACAAAAAAAAATTTCACATTGGTATTTAAGCGTAAATGGTAATAAAAATAAAATAAACCTTTGAGCATTGCGAAGATGGGAGTTTTCTTGCACTCCCTGTCATTTTGCTTCTCAAAACACTCCTAAAACAACAAGCATACAAAAAGAGCAGCCTCCCTTGGTATTAATCTCTGTTTTTTTTACAAGAAAAAATATAGGGGGGTATGAAAAGATATAAAAATTAAAAAAACAGGACGGCATTATTATTCCAATTTTTGGGGGAGAGAGACAGTAAAAGATATTATGACTGGATTGTTCGTGTAAAGGCCTAGCCGCTCCCATCTTCAAGCGCGACTAATAAAGAAACTGAAAAGGAGGTATGACCTTTTTCTCTCTTTTCGTTTGTTTTCTTTTTTTGTCCACACTAGACATTATTTCTTCCTTCCTTCCTTTTCGTTACAACTCGGATTTTTATGGGTTTGTTGGTTTAGAAGAAGCATTCGCAAATATCGATACTGTTTTATCGCATTAGCAAATGGCGAAACGTTATTTGTAACGCGTAAAACGTCATCGCGGAGAGAAATAGGGGAAGGAATAGTTTTTAAAAAGAAAATCACATACCAGCACTCGCATCCCTCTTCCACGGCACAACAACAGCACAGAGCGGCGATACAGGCCATCAAGCAGCCCTGATCACCACCGCGACCGCGCTGGGCATCCGGGGGAGGAGCCTGTTCGTACTGCATGGGAGCTTGGCCTTGAGGAGGACCATATTGACCCTGAGGAGGGCCGTATTGCCCCTGAGGAGCACCGTAACTCTAAAGATAGGAGACGCGTCTCGTTAGCGAACCACTCATAAAACTTGCACACGCATTTGACTGCTAGATGCGACGCCGATTGCCGAGCTCTTCGTTCAAGTAATAGTATTTGAAGTCTCGAATTGGAGGCAACCGGTTTGCGATCTCGCTTGATAGCCATTTGACATTGAGATTGAGGGGAGGGTCGTTATTTACAGCTTGGGGCTGCTGAGGGTAGCCGCCCTGTTGAGGAGGATAGCCTTGCTGAGGGTAGCCGCCCTGCTGAGGAGGATAGCCGCCCTGTTGATGTTGATAGTATTCCTGGCTGGACATTGTGATGGTTTTGATTTAGATCGCGCTGCGATGGGATGGAGAAGAAAAAGAAGGTCGAAGAGAGAGTGAAACCAGGAAAGAGGAAGAAGAAGAAAAAGTAATGGAACGAGAGTAACGGAGTACTGCGAATGGTAAGGATACGAAAAGACGGAGGTAAGGTTAATAGGTAAAAGACGGGCTGCAGATGGAAATAAAGATTAGCGGTTACAACATTTAAGTGGCCTGAAGTGGGTAGGGAGGCTGTGGTAGGTATAGTAGCTGTGCTAGCAGCGGTACATGAAATTGGGTACAGGTAGTGCTGCAACGCTGAATCAAGCGACCAGCTGCTCTGCTGCAGCGCTAACGGCAGTAAAGTAAGCGCAGCGACCTGCTGTCAGTGCTGTGCTGGTAGTGCCGGTAGAGGGTAGAAGGTAGAGGGATACAGCAACAAAAGGCCTTGGCGCCCGTTTGCACGGCTCAGTCGGTCTTGGATCCTGGCTCAGGATGAAGCTTGACTAGCCGGGGTTGTCAATGCTAGACGGGGTTGTTCGGAGAGTGGATGCGTGTTGGTGGGGATTGCAGACGATATTGAGGATGACTGAGGATGATTACTTGGAGGATACAAACCCAGGTAGCATCGTGAGAGCCCAACCAATGCTTGTGAAAGACACAGAGAGGGAGGGAGGAAGAAGAGTGAGACAATGCGATGTCGGCTCTCTTGTGGGAGGCACACCAAGCAAGGAATAATAATTACTAACCTATCTTTTTCCGATATGACAAGGGGGAAAGGAGGCCCTATGCATTCGTATGTGAGCGGCAGACGAGTGGACGAAAGAGGAAGTGGGAAATGAAGAACGGCACAACGCGTTTAATTCACGGGCTCTGGGTTTTCTTGTTCTCTGGACGAATGGACTTGACAGGGCGCAGATATAACTACAAGCAGGAATGTCAAGTAGTCTATGTATTATAGCCAACTTCACTCCGAGTCTTGTCTCCAGCAAACGAGTGTACAGTACTGTATCAGCCATACCCACCTTTTCTTTTGGTCATTTTTGCCATCGCCCTTTGGACGCATCAGAAGCGTCAGACCTGCAGTAGACGTGCCGCGATTCCGGCTGAGGGCCAACCACCAAAGCCCCAACGATCCAACCGACCCCTGTCGCATCAGCTGCCATTGGCTCGGCACGATGCGCTGACGAGGCTGTGTGGCGGCGCTTTGGAGGAGATGGTGAGGAGATGCAAGGGCAAGCTGGGTGTTCGTGATGCTGCTGGCGTGTCGCTGCTTGCGTCCGGTTGCGTGGACGTGGCGTAGCTGCGGCGTCGCCTTAGGACAGTCTACCACCAGTAGTAGCTTGGTAGCACCAACTATGGGCTCCGTACTTGGTGCTACTTTGGAAATAGCATCGGCGGTAGTTACTAGTAGTGTTAGTAGTAGCAATACTCGTCTGCATACTTGTAAAGTAGGAAAAAAGTTCTCAACTGTTACTCCGCACCGATGAGGTGGAACTGGGAAAGATCAAGTACCAATTATAGCAGTAGTGGGTGACGCTACTCGGTCGATAACATAATCGCACCACCTGGATGTGTGGCGGATATTGTTCGTCGGTTCAACTTCTGTCCGCCGTATTCGTCGTCAGAACTATTCGTCTCCCTCGAAGCAGCGGATTTCTCACAAGCCTTGCGATTGGGTTCTCTTGATAAGTGTATTTCTGGGTGTTGTGTTGCTTCATATGGCATGGCCGTGAAGAAAGCGCATCGTATTGCGCTAGGCATTTCCAATTTAAGACCTGAACGAGGGTTCTCTGCCCTACCAGGCTCTGCTAGGCCCCGTAAGCTGATACTACCACCATGGTCTTGCATGCCGTGAAACGCATTAGTTACTCTCAATCTGAAAGCCCCTGTTTGATGATTGCAATCTCTCTTCCTTTCCTCCTACTGATACAAGAAGTAAGCGCTTCAATGTATGAGTAGGTACTCCGTACCGGGCAGCCCCATCAGTCTGCGCACTTGACAATTGGCCAACAGCGGCTGATCGTCAACCGATGTAAAACGCACAGAGCAAGGGCAGGGAGACTAAGCGCCACAGGTCATCCGATCTATCTAAGGGCAGCAAATGGCAACGAACATGCTTCTTGGCTTTGGCCCCAAAACTTCCCTCAGCGTTGATGCCGTTTTGAGTAATATCCCGATGGGATCCCGGTGGGGATGAGTTTGTTCTCGATTGGTGAGTTCTGGCAGAACCCAGAGTAGTGACTAGGTATCGATCTAGAACATCAGCGGAGAAAGCTCGAAGTAGTGTCAATGTACATGGTACTCATTATAAATAAATACCTAGGTAGGTAGTTTAAGGAGTAGGCGATGTCTACTTCATCTTTGTGTGTCCAGCAAGTTGAAGGTTTCAATAAAGAGGATCAAATTATTGAAAAGAGAAACATGAATATTTTGAGAGTTGAGAGTTGAGAGTTTCTCTCTTTCTTGTGAGCGGCTGTTGCCTGAGGCAGTTGTGACTTCCCTCCTTCCGTCGTTGTTTCAACTCTATAAGTCTATCATCGCATGTCTTGGCATTTGAACTCGCCTTTCATGGTGCTTTTCTTTCTTTTCGTGAGCCATTCTGTTCTAGCCATGATTCAGTGGCCAGCAAGGACGCTGCCAAAACTAAAAACACGCGTTTGGAACGGATTCTATTGTTCTTGGACACAGCTTATTCGTGCCAAACGGCCGTGATCATCCTACAATTCCTCCCCAAACGGAATTTCTTGACTAAACGGAGTATCCGAACTCGCCAGCTCCAACATCGGTTCCGAATCGCTATAAGAGGCTTACATTGAATCACAAAGGTCATTTCTTGACCGCTCGCTTCTCAATACACATTTTTCTTTCCGCCCGTTGTCCCGACTTCATCGTGCATGGCAGTGAATCTTCTATATATGTGGTGTCTGGAATTCTTCTCAACACCATGGCTCTTTCTTACTTACCTATTTCAACCCCCCCTTCTGCCTGTGTTTACAACTTTCACGAGACTATCTACCTGCCCTCGCCGCACTGACTCTGTGAGTGCCTAGCCATTTGCAAGCACTCAAATACTTATCGTGAGGCTTTGAATCCTCTTTAGCTGCGAATCTCTTCTTACCTTTCTCTAGTAGTCTCCAGTTACCTTGAGCAATAGCACCAACCTTATTCAACATTATCGGAATTTAACTCTGCTTAGAGTTATAATTACGAAAAGAGGTAGCCTCTCGATTTGACGACAAACTAATCACTGAGGATGCCAACTCCCAATGATGAAGAGAACTGTGCTTCTCAGGGTCCAGGCGGCGAGCCGGTCACAGATCTAAACACACAACTTGCCCTCTGCTCAGTTGATCCAACACAAACTGATTGTGCAACTATTGCCACCCCTGAGTCTCAGCCATCTGAAAACTCAGTATCAAAGACCAATGCTGTCTTAACCCAGCAGCGACCTATACCAAACTTTGATATTGCTCATCGAGGATGGGATGCTTCCAACGTATCCACTGCTAAGTGTGATCTCTGCCATAAACAGCGCTGTGGGACTCTACAAAAGTGTCGTATCTGCAAACTCTCCATTTGCCAGGAATGCTGCGTCGCTGGCCGCTTGCAAAACGATCGGAGACACACAATAGATGCTACAGCTGTCGCTTGGAATGTCCCACCGAGCTCTCGTAAGCGGAAGAATCGAGCTCCAGAGAGCAGTAATGAGCCATCTACTGTGGCTAAGAGATATAGAGTTGGGGCTGACACAAAACGAAGACATGGGCAATCGGTCGCTGAAGGATCAAAGGGTAATTTGGTCTCTTCAACTGAGAATAATAGTCCACCTACCAAAGATACTCCAGTTCCTGGCAGTGAGATCAAAGAGCAAATCTCCATTCTAGGATATAGCCACGCTGGTCCTATGGAACCACGGCTTTCAGTGGCACCAACATCTCACTATACTTCTCCTTGCCGCGCTCAATACACGGATGCAGTCTCGTCGAAGTACTCTGCTAAGGATGAACGAGTCACAGAAAGTCCTGACCAAAAGAGACTCCCATTCATCGAAAAGTCATGTGACAACAATGATCGAAACTGGACTCCTCTTGACAATGAAGCTTATCCTACAACTTCCAGTCCAAGGCTGTTATCTCGGCGCCCTATTTCTCCGACGAATGGACTTTCTCAAGTTGCTATGGCTCGACCCGCTCTACCTTCAATTTCGTTCTTAGACCCGGAGATACATTGGCAGCATCACCAGCCTACTGAGCGTCTTCGAACTGATTCGGACATCTTTAGCCGCTTGGAGCATCTTCTACATCGCCACCAACTGCCTGCTACGAGCGAAATGTGGCCGCAGCACGATCATGTCAACTCCTTAGGTATTAGGCTTGCTGACACAGCTCGCATGAATCAAATATCTGACTCCACCTCGATTCCCTTGGATGAGTGCCTTCGTAACGAGATTCAGAACGAGTGGAATTCCCCTGCGTTCATCGGTATAGATCCTCATGCCGGCCGCCGGTATCGGTATCTCCTTGCAGCCGCGTATTTCGCCAGTACTTGCCTCGGCCTCTCGCCACAGCTAAACGCTGCACGAGAGTGGTTACGTGAGAAGGAGCACAGTTTGCGCGAGATGGGTTATGAGCCTACCAAGTCAGTTCCACTGATGAATTTTCTCCAAGAGGTTGGAGCGTGGTATCTTCGACAAGCTCAACGGTAGGGATGAGGAAAGGTCGGTCGGACCAGATGGGTAAACTATTATTTGTTGTCTGATTTTTCTCTTTCGGTTACAGTCTATGAGTGATTGGGAGTACGAGCCTTTAGAACTATGTGTAGAGAAGGTGCAAAAAAAGATACAAGATAAAACAGCCATGCGTTGGCTCGATAGAAAGCTTGGCTAACCAGGCGAGGAGACGAGGATAGACTTTGTATGGACCTGTAGAAATGGCGACATCACTGGCAGGCAGAGAAGTAATAAATTGAAAAGTTCACAGTTATCCCCAGGATATATGCCCATAGTGAGAGGATCCAGGATGAGGCTCGTGAAGGGAAACTTTTGTATCTTCTTTGCCCATTCCTAGTAAGCTACCTTGCTCCTGAAACGAGATGTAATCTAGCCTACCTATACATCCATCATGAAAATACTGCCTTTTTTGGAAAACCAGCTCACTCATTAAAAGTGAAAAATAGAAACACCATATATAATCAGGTTTTTAAAAAAAGATGAAGACGCCCCCCCTTTTTTTTTTACTCTTCAGCCTCCTCCTCAACCTCCTCAACCTCCTCCTCGTTGTCGTCATCCTCGAAGCTGCCAGTGGGGACCTGGTACAGTCTCAGGATGGACTTGTTGGGGTCCTTGACGAGGACGAACTTGCCCTCCTCGCGCTTGAGGCACATGTCGGCGATAGTGCGAACGATACCCCAGCCGTTGGAGAGGGACAGGTTCATCTGGTTGGCGAAGTCGCGGGGCTTCCAGCCGACCACGCCGAGGATAACGTGCTTATCGTTGGTTCGGGGGCTAGCACGGGAGACGAATCTGTTGAAGAAAAGATAAGATTAGCTATGTTGGAAGAAAGAGGGTGGGGGAAAAAGTGAGAGTTTGGGTGAGAAAGGAGAAGAATGCATACCCGAGCTTCATGACGTCGGACTTAGACAGGATGCTCTGCACCGTCCATCTAGCCAGCTTGCAGCTGTTGTTCTTCATTTCGGTAGTGACGACAGCACCGCGCTGGGCCACGAGCTTCGTCCGCCAGTCGAGGGCGCCTCCGCTGCCTTGAGCGCGGCTGTCGAACTCGTTGAGAGCCTTGATGGTGACCAACTGGTCCTCGCCGCTGATGGCGTTCTTCTGGATGGCATCGACCTCGGTACGGACAATCAGGTAAACAGGCTCCTCCTCGTTAGTGGAGAGGTCGAATCTCCTGTACTTGTAGGCCTTGCTGGCGGGAGGGTCGGTATCATCGGAGGAGTCGTGGAAGGGGTTGGCGTGGGCCATTTCAACCTTGGTCGACTCGCCTTCGGACACGACCTGGTTGGCGAAGTTGTGGTTGATGTAGGTGGCCTCCTCGGCGAGGGCGGGCGGCTGGTTGATCACGTCCTTGCCACCGTCGGCAGCCTCCAGAGGAGCGTCGGCGGCGTTCTCGTTGACGGTCACCATGTCCAGGTTGGCATTGTCACGCTTGTCGAGGAAGATCTTATTGCCCTGGCGCACGATGACAATATCCCAAGGATAGACTGAGCGAGTAGAGCACATAAGCATGGAGAGAATGCTGTCGGTGGCGAAGATGGTGGCTTCGTCCTTCTCGGCGTACTCCTGGATGACGGGATCAGAGGAGGTAGTGACGTTGTAGGCGGCACGGTCAATGGCTGTGAGTTTCTTCTCAGAGCCCTTGACGGGCTGCTTGTCGTAAGAGCGGTCGTAGTAGTAGAGGAAACCGTAGTCGTCCAGATCTTCGCCCTCGTCGGCGTCGAGGTTAAGCTTGGCCAGGCGGTTGAAGTCAATCTCCTCGAGAAGCTCCCAGTCAGCCTTGATGTTGATGCTGGCATCACGGTTGCGAGCCGGCTTGTCGTAATCCTTCCAGCCGAAACGACGTCCACCACGAGCACCAGCACCGCCTCGGCCACCGCGATCGTAGCCACCACCACCACCACCATAGCCCTGTCGGCCACCAGGAGCGCGCTGGAACTGGCCTCCTCGTCCGCCGCGAGTGTCGCCCCTGCCGCCGCGCTGGCCTCGGCCACGAGTGAAAACGGCACCGCGACCATATCTTGACTTGGTCGAGTCTCTGGTGTTGCTGACGACGGAAAAGCTAGTTTCGTCCTCGGCGGGGGGTGCATTGAAAACAACAGCGTGACCGGTGCCGTACACTTGCTGGTCTATTTTCGCGAGTTTCTCTCGTCAGCAACGTCCACAAAGCCAGTATCAAAGGGGCCACTGTACCTCTATACTGGCGGCTATATTGCAACCTTCCACCACGCTCACGGTCCTTGCCCTCGGCAGTCCAATCGGCCATGCGCCCCAGCTTGTCGCCCTTGGAGAAAGGCGCATAGGGAACGCCGTCCAGAGTGATTTCGGTGGTTACTGAAGGGCCCCAGCCGTCCCCGGGGGGGCAGCTCTCGCAAATCTTGATATAGTCCAGTGATTCCGCCATCTTGACCGGATTTTTTCCTTGTTTTCTCTTATTAGTTGCCGTTCACTTAAATAATGAACGTAAAGAAACGGGGCAGAGAAAGAGACAGAGGCTTTCCCTTTGCTCGTGATGATTCGTTCGTCCGACTTGCGATGAATTTGGTTTCCAACATTGAATCGAAATTGTGGTGGGGGGTGGGGCGGCCTAACGAAAAAAGTTCCAAGCCCCGCGCCACCAGCTGCTGCCAGGTGCCGCACCGCCACTTGGTTTTCTGCGTTATCTTATCGTGGTATAAGCCACAGCTACCCATGCGCAATGAATATTGTGCTTGAGACACCGTACAAAGAGAAACGCACCAGTGCTTCTCGAATCTTTAGGTAGGATTCGCTTACATACAGGTCGACGAGCGCACGCCAAGTATCCGAGATGATTTACATTAGTGAATGAATAAATATATACATCGTGACTGCGTAACAGCAAAGCAAATACCGCCATTAGACATGGACGCAATCAAGGCGCGTCCTGGAATCTCTTACACAAACACCTAAGCCTTCATTAAAAAAGGGCCAACATGATGACTGCAAGCCAAGTAAGGGGATTAAAAAAAAAGGACATCAATAGCAGAAATTCAAAAGACCATTGCTTCAGGACGACCAGAAAAGATATTCTCCAGGGCATCCCGCAATTCAAACTCCTCCATGACAGCGCCAAAACTATTACCCACAAGGTTAGTATATCAAATCTTAGCAGCAGTCGGCCCTCAAAGCACGCTTGAACTTACCCGTAGCACCTGACTTTCCGTAATAACTCCTCTGAAAGCTTTCCCAAATCGCCCGGAGCCAATTCGTTGAACCTGGAATGCGATAAAACCATCCCCCATGCCATGACCGGAGTAATCTCGCCATCTAGATTGAGCTTTTGGCTAAGGTCTAGGAGTGTGGATAGATCGGCTTTGGTGAGCTCCCATGTGCCCTGTGCTTGAAACTCTCCGCCGTGATCGTGCGTATGTTTGTTGCCGAAGGGGGTGTCCGGGGTCAGCTCTGGAAACGGCGCGGGAGGGCAAGACGCCATGAGAGCGTGACCACACGGGGCGCCGTCGGCGTCGCTCGCTCTGTCAACCAGGAATGGCATATGTGCCATGCAAGGCTTTTCGAGCCTACAAGATCCCTCGACAAAAGTCGCAACCGTTAGCATACCGACCCTTGCGCATCAAGTTCCGACAGTTTGGCTCGCGTGGCTGTGAAGTGGCAACCCTATTGAGGTCACTGCGGGGGAGGTGAAAGATATGCCTTCGAGGAGGAGTTCTCGTACGTTAAGACGAAGTCAATACCAGCCTGCTCAAGATCAGCCCCATTCCCAGCGGGCGACTGCTGGCGGTTTTCTGGTGACATTGACATCGAGGTTGATTGCGACGTTCCGGTAGGCGAGAAGCCGCTCTGAGAGCCGAGCGCAAAGCTATTGCCCGAGGCACTTATACTCATCGGCTGCGCAGCACCGCTTCCTGAATCGTCTACGCCGGCCAGCTTTGGGACTTGAATGCCCCTCTGGGATAGAACATCCTTAAGCTGCTTGTTTTCATCGTACAGCTTCTGCTTATCCTGAGAGATGGTGCTAAAGACTTCTTTCAGTCTGATAACTTCATCTTCTAACGCCTTGATGTACAGCTCCTTTCTCTCGCGGTGGGTTCTACAGATCGCACACGGCGAGTTAGATTTGCGCTTTCTCGCCGTCTTTTGTCTGGTGGGTTTTGTGAGAGGGGAAAGGAGATGCTTACCGCTGAGCTTGTCGATTGAGTTCTTGCCGTCTGGTCAAGGCGGGTTTGCTGTCCGGCTTTGGTCCACGCCGCTTAGGCGGATTACCAGCTATCAAAAAGAAAAAGCAATCAGTCGGTCGGCCCAGCTAATGCCGTCGGGAGTCTCCATAGTCGGGATTTCTTACTGCGAGTGACCTTTTTGTCCGACGACAGGGACTTGAAAAAGTTGAGATTCAAAGAAGACAGGACGCCCTTGTCGGTGCCCTCCGTCGAGGCCCGGGAAGTGCCTCCTTCAGCTTGATCCGGAGATAGCGATGACGACATGGCAATTGGCGATATTTCGAATGATGTGTATGTAAACGTAGAAAAAGCCCAATGGCCTTGCGGTAGGGCGCGAGAAGTGCTAAAATATTGCCGCCTGCAACAGGTAAGCCACCGTGCGACGTGAGATTCCGAGAAGGTTGCAGCCACGGTGTGGCAAAACAATAGCAATGCCGAAATTGGCGGGCTTTTCGGGATCTCTTGGGAGCGGGGGTGTACCTTTAGGAGGAATCCAGACGTGTCGGGGCAAGTAGCCACGGGTGCGTTGTCGCAGACTGTATATGTTGATGATGGTGAAGATGCAAGTGGCGATGCACGCAGAAAGGCGGATGTTCGGTTTGGCTACGGGAGTAGCGTTTGCGAGCGCTAAGCAGCGCCGTTCGTTCACGGTGATAGGGCCAGGACAGGGACGAGCTACCGCACCCACAGCAGAAGAAATACTAGAGTAAATGCCTGGAGGTTCTTCCGCCGATGGCTCTGATCACGGGCCGTATTGCTGCACTGTCTGTTTTGGAGTCGGGTCGGCGAATCGGGAATTTGTTTTGGAAGATGAGCTGGACGGCAACGCAAGAGGCGGCTTTGCATCCAAGTGCCTTCCAGGTAGGGTAGTTCGGAAAGTACTGCTAGGAGGTCTGAGAAGATCCCCGTAGGTACGAGGAAAAGCAGGTCTTGATTGTTGTTTCAATTCACAGCAGTCAGAGCTTAGTTTGCGTCAAGCTCAGACTTGGTATGGATGCAGGCGGGATACTAATAGGAATTGTAAATCCAAGGCGCGAGGCACGGCGGGGTTCTTGTGCTCTCCGGGCGTCGAGAGCCCTGGAAAACGGGGTTCGCTGGGGTTTATCAGCGCCTGAATCCTTGAATCCAGGCAAAATTAGGCGAGTCAGTGGAGCGCCCAGCAGAGCTAATTGTACAAGTACGGAGTCTGGATGGATGGATGGATGGATGGATGAATGGCTGGAAGGGCTGGATCTTACATCCGATGGTTCTCCCTGGCCCGCCGGAAAGGATCTCGAGAGCTTGCTCAGCCTTGCTTGTGGTGAGCAGAAATCACAAGTAACTTGTCCGAAACCAACATTAAATTGCGCGAATCCATGTCTCGGGTCGCGCAGATCATAAATAAGAGTGCGTAATAAGACTTTGTCTCACAGACGGGAACCACCCAATTCGCCTCTGGGCCGTCACATTGACGAGGTACCGCTGTGGTAATGCTTGTACCACTCTTGTCTGTTCTCGGCCAACTAAGTAGGTACCTTAGGAACGTAGTACAACCTGAGCTCACAGGAGCAGTCTCGCAAAATGTCCAAGTACCTAGGTAGGTAAGTAAGGTAACTTACCTGATACAATCAGAATGACAAAAACAACCTCCAATACATTGATTCTCAAATCATGGCGCCCCATGTCGCGCAACCCGAAGAGCGAAAGCACGGCCGCCAAGCTCGCAAAGCCACCTCTTGCGTCAGTCTTGATACAGAACTTGCTCGCCAAAGTTGAGCCCGGCTCGCAGCGCTAAGATTCAAACTTCTTTTAGGCGCCAACGGCCTCCCCTGTGCTTTGCTTACCATCGAATACATCTGCCGAAGGTGCTGCTTGCGATGGATGCTACCTTACCATGTACTACTAGTACTATTTGGTCGCAGACAGGTACTAAAGCACCAGCAGAAGACTACCTAAGTATAGTAACAGTACAGTACTTGGACGTCTTCTAGACAGCGGCCGGGTCGCCAGCCCTGGCACAAAACACTAAGCAATTTCACCTACAGCGAGTGCAAATTGCAAATGTGAAACCCTGCGCATTGCAATGATTCAACCATTAAACCATAAAGTACGGAGCAGGTGGTGTGATGTTTGGTGAAAGTCATGTATCCTCTTGTGTACTGTAGGGAGTTGTGGGCTGTTGTACTCCATCCTACGAAGTACTACATGTACAAACACTTATAGCAGTACGCTGTGGAAACTGAGAAACCGAGGCTCTTTCAAATCCTTCTCACACAAATCCCATTTGTTATTATTAGGTAGGTAGTTAGTGTCTAAGCTACCGGTAGAATCAGCTACTCTTGCCAACGCTGTATGATACATTCGTTTATTCTACTCTGCTCTTTGTAGTAGTTGAGTGCTAATGCCGAATGTCTCAAAACATTACCAAGTTATAGGTACCTTAGTAGGAAGTTGGCATTGCGTCATGTGAATCGGAGGTCTGACCACCAGCAAAGGTCCAAACTCGTCCCAGCAACAGTTCGGGTTCCTACTTAAAAGGAGAAATTGTGAGAGGTTCCCGCCGCAAGACGTCAATATACTACTAATGCTAATACTTAGTACCTACTGCTACTTCTAATAAGACCTAGTAATATGTCTGGCACCACTCACAGGTCGCTGATCAGACATGTCCGCGGCATTGCGCTGTTCGCGCCTTGGCTGGTGTACCTGCTGCTGGCAGACGTCGCACTGTCACTGATGCTGCCGTTTAAGGCGCTGGCCCCTGAGCTCGTCTATAACCTCTCGTCTCGCGTCGCCGGCTCGGTCTGGGCGTGGATTCAGTCCATATTCGAACATACCAATGGGGCTCAGATCGAGGTCTCTGGCGACAACATCCCCGTGGGCGAGTCTGCCATTGTCGTTGCCAACCATCAGGCCTGGTCTGACTTCTACATGATCCAAGCCCTGGCCACACGCACGGGCATGCTCGGACGCTGCCGCTACTTCGCCAAGCGCCAACTGCGGCTCGTGCCCTTCCTTGGCTGGGGTCTCTGGGCCATGGGCATGCCAATGGTGAGCCGGAGCTGGCTCAAGGATAAATCAGGGCTCGATCGTGCCTTTGCCGGCCTCGTTTCCATGAGGCTTCCGACCTGTAAGTCGTCCCCCATGCCCTTCGTACACGTAGCAGGCTGTTGACCCGGTATAGGGCTCATCAGCTTCAGCGAAGCGACTCGTTTCAGCCAGGGGAAATATCAAGAGTCGCAGGCATGGTGCAAGAAGACCGATCGGCCCCATCCCATGCATCTGCTGTATCCCCGCACCAAGGGCTTCATCGCCACGGTCCAGCACCTCCGCAGGGCACCACACATCAAGGCCGTGTACGATCTGACCATTCTTTATCGTCGAGGTACTGAGTTCCAAGAGGCCCCGACGATGTGGGACACGCTGAGCGTCCCGAGACTGAGCAAGGAAGCCGGGTTCCAATTCCACGTGCACGCTCGCAGGTTTCCAATTGAGAGCCTGCCGCACACAGACGCTGAGTTGGCCAGTTGGCTAGAGCAACGATGGATTGAAAAGGGGGAGTGGCTTGAAGCTCAGAGACAGAAGTGCCTAGACTCTGGTGCGGGTTGCAAGGAAGGGCCATGTTGAACTTGAACTACTATATACGGAGTACTTCGTACAAATGATGCCTTATCGTTCTTTTTTTTTTTTTTCTTCCCGTACTGGCTACAGGGTACCGGGCACTACATGTTGCTTGAATTCTCGGATTTGTTGCTATATTTATTCCCGTTCTCGAGAGGGTATGTATATCATTAGAGACAGCGGTGTCAGGTAAATAGGTTACTACCTATAAGGCCTACTAATACAACAAAAGAAATATTGATGAGTGGTTGCAGGCTCTCAGTAGATTTATTTATAGCCGACTTCAAATGAGCGACTAACAGCGGCGGGAGCAGTTGAACCCACGGAATGGGCATCTGCCTTCAAAAAGGAACTATAAAAAGCAACACATGGGCAACGCTGGAATCATCTGGTGGCAGAGCATGCGCACTAAACTACCTGCACATACACAGATAAGCGTCCATACGAGGTATAGCAGAACTAATTGTATCATGGGTTCTTCGTACATGCAAGCTGGGTAGAAAAAGATATGGTAATCGGTTCCTGTGATGTGCATCCGCGAATGCGCTACGGCCCATTCGAGATGCTTCTCCTGCAGAGCTAGCACACGGTGCGAACACCGATATTTTCTTCCCCAAGCTCTCTCCCTCCTCTCTCTTCCTCCCTCTCCCTCTTCCTCCCTCTCCCTCTCGCTCTCTCTATTTCCGCCAACGCTGGCTCCAGACGCTAACGTACGGGTGGGAGGTGGGTGAGCGGCCATTGAGCTCGAGCTCCAGCTTGAGCTAAGACGGAGCAAAGTGGGAGTGAGGAGGCAGAGGAGGAGGATTCTTACCCCAAAATGCGGAGGAGAGTGTAAGTTGGGTGGTAGATCCAGTCCAAACCCGTTCTGCCGATCTGGGCGCTCACACCAATTATCTTTGGCTTTTTCGCGGTCTGCTTGATTGTCCTCGTTTAATCTTTCTACCTAGTTGCAAGCGAAGATGGTATTATAGCCGTAGCCGTTCCAGAGCATTTCCTCCAAGGCAATCAAACCCAAACCCAAGCCCCACGACTTGTCCCTTTTTCTCGCGCCATTCTGTGATTCTTACCTGATGTACGGAGTATGTGCATGCATGGACGAGCATGGACGAGCATGTATGCATGCCCGTTGCTATCACAACCACCACGGCCATCACACCCATAGAAATCCGGCTAGACTTGGGGTAGTTGGCCTAGTGATGCTTCTGCGCCGTAATGATATCAGAAGCAGTGCCTGTACAGTGCCGATTGAGATCAGAGAGCAATTCACCCGCCCACGCTCACTTGCTTCTGTTATTAATGCCATTACTTTATCTCAATGTACCAGAGCAAACCACCGCTTACGTGACGTGGCGTGGTCGCAGCAAACCATGTGCCGTGCCATCCCCAAAACCAGCCTTTATGCAAGCCGATCAGAGAGCGGGCGCTGTTTGTAGGGGGCTGAAGAGATTGATTTTTTTTCCCTCGTCCTCTCAATTATTTTTCTCCCAGACTCAGTTGAAAACACGGGGGGCATCCAAGAGCCTCCTAGCTCCAACACCGCTAAGGATGCCCCCGTAGGCCCTCACTGTGCAGCGCCGTGCAGCGCCTTAATGCGCTATGCCTGCGCTGTGGCCTAGCAGAGTTTGGAGGCGCCGCCTAGGAGGGTTGGATCAGGCGGGTAAAGGGCCTGAGGAGATGGTGTGCCGTGATTGGCCCACGGGCTCTTGCCCCCCGCTTAATGTGTCATGGGGGGAGAGGACGCGACCACGGCCTTTTGCTGGCACAGAGTACAGAGATCTCCGTGCTGTACCGCCTGGAACCTGGCAGAGGCGGTTAGTACCTGTGCGATTAACAATTGAATTGAGCCATCGTGAAACGAACCACTCCCGGCTGACTGGCATCCGACTTGCCGCCTTGTGTCCAGCGATTGTTGCTCCTGAACAATTCCGTCGCCTTTGCAACTTCAACGTCAACGTCTACGTCCGTCGTTTAGCACGACCCGGTAGCGTTCGCCGGTCCGTCTGTTCAGTCTTGGCTGCGTCCGCCTGGGCCGTGGGATTGCCTGCAGGGCATCCTGTGTTTATTTTTTTTTTACCCCCAGCATTCTTCAACGACCCAACGCCCAGCCTACCCTGCTGCCGAATATACGACCCCACGCCAGCGACAACAAGAGAGCGGACAAGAGAGGCGGCTGTGAGCCTACGCCGGCGGTCTTCAGTCATGTATTCGAGCTTCATGGGTCTGTAGTTCTGGCTGCCTCGCCAGACCCCGAGTCTCTCTACGAACAAAACCCCAGCTCCCCCACCATCACCGCCGCCGTCGCTGCCGTGGCCGTTGCCGTCAACAGCCTCCCGCCGGCTCTTGCGTATACAGGGCGCTTCAGCAGCTCCGGCGCTGCCTTCTTCTCGCCGCCATGGACAAGTCGTCTAGTCCCGCCATCGTCTCGCTGGCCCCGCCGGCCGTCTCGTCGCTGCGAGCTTCGCAGGCCACGGCCATGGCAAGATCCATCAGCCAGGATATCCGAGAGGAACGTGAGGAACTGCGCGAAGCGGCCGAGCAGACGCTGAATGCGATTGCCTACCTCAACCTTGATGGTACCATCAAATGGGTTAGTCCTTCGTGGGCTGATGTCGTTGGCACGCCGCTCAAGTCGGTCGAAGGAGTCCCCATTTCCGATTTGATAGCCAGCGAAAACAAGAGTGTCTTTACAGATGTAGTTGATTCGATGAAGAGGGATGACTCCAAGAGCCACAGGGTCCGCTTCTCGATAATATTGGGCGCTCTTTCAAAGCTGCGGTCGTTGGACAGCCTTCAGGCTCCCGATTCATCAGAAGTTCCACCGACGGAGGTGGCCGACCTCGAAGCACAGGGCATCATGGTGTATGACAGCGTATCGGGCGGTGAAAGTCATGTAGGTTCCTCTTTGACTTTAAGCGGGTGAACAAGAGACTCTCTTTTTCATCTGCTTTTGATGTGTACTTGTAGTTTATTAACTGGTTAATGATTTAGACAATGTGGATGATTCGTCCATGGGTACCTCACGAAGTTCAAATCGATCTTCCTGCCGTGATTGTCGACTCCCTAGGCTCAGGGGCCGAAATCCTCGCCGGTATTCTCACCCGCATTGCTGAAGCTGCAAGCGAGGAATCAGAGGAACCAGAACCTCCGCCGCCAGTTCTCTGTCGCATCTGTGAGCGTCAGATACCTCCCTGGTGGTTCGAAAAGCATACCGACCTGTGTCTCCAAGAGCATATGGCCGAAATGGATGTGCAAATGGCTCAGGAGAGCCTGAGTGACCATAGAAATGCCATCGTCAGGGTTCTCGATGCACTGGAGACACGCAAAAGCCGATCTCTGACTGGCGACTCACCCAAACTTCCGGTAGCTGAATACAAGGGTCAGCCTATTGGCCCTCCACCCTCTGCACAGTCGTCCCCGGGAACTTCATTAGCTCGCTCACGAGAGAGACCTGGCGGATTTGGACACGCTAGAGCCCGTTCCTTTGCTATTCGTCGACCGCAAGCCCGTATCGTGGAGCTGCTGCTAGATCTATGCGATACCGCCATCGAAATCAGCTGTCCGGGGATCAAGGAGAGCTCTTCAAGGCAAGGCCACTGGGAATTACGCACTCAGTCGCCTCAATCGGAGTCGAGAATTTCACAAGTGCTCCAATGGCAATCACCAAGCTCCAACACTCTTGAGCAAGAACAAGGCCTAGCATTGCTCTGTGAAGATACCGAAAAGGCGGCCCGAGCAAAGGTGGATGCCGTCTTTCGCCATCGGCAGATTATTGAATACGCAGAGCGAATCCGTATCGAATTCGCGGTTCTTGTGCAAGACTGCATCGATGAGGCGACCAGGAAAGCCGCTCGTATTGCCGAGGGTCGTTTTAGCGATTCCACCGAAGACGAACTCGAGGAACCGCAGCTGCCAGACACAGAAGACACCGACGCAAGGAGCGAGATAGAAGAGTCGCAGAGCCGTGCTGGCGATGAACCCCTTGAGCACTCCATTACAAGCCCTTCTGCCCTGGCAGCGGCCCTTCGCCAGGTCGACATGTCTGGAGGGCTTGGTCGATCGCGCCCGACGTCGTTCGTGGGGTCCACTAGATCCAGCAGCCCTAGGGAATGCCCAACTCCTCGGTCTCACCCGGGAGGATTAACTATTCTGAGCCAGTCTCGAGATTCACGCCGAGGATCTATTCTCCCAATCGAGAGTGATGTTGGCGAGAGCGAGGGAAGTTTGCGATCGTCGTCGGTGGCTTCCCGAGGGCCTCACAGGACTGAGTCCCCCATTTCTGATTTTGGCGACCTTCGACGTGCAGCCAGCTCCAGACGGCATAGGCGGAGCTTGGTGATCACAGATACGGCCTCTCCTCGGCGTCAAGAATCTCCGTCACGGATGATGACGCAGCCGTCCTCTCCCCTCCGGATAAAACCTCGAGGGATGCCTCTGGCGCACGAAGGGATCGCTTCCCCCGAAGCATCGCCAATGTTCCCAAGCAGCGAATTTAGCTCTCCGATTACGCATCCATCTAAGCACCACAGGAGACAATCGTCCGCAGCCATTTCCGATTTTGTTATGAAGCCGCCGCCGTCTCCACGTCTCAATGCTAACAATCAACCACCTCCTCAGCCACGATCATCACAGCCGTCGATCAAGGATTTTGAGATTATCAAACCCATCAGCAAAGGCGCTTTTGGTAGTGTTTATCTCTCAAAGAAGAAGTCCACTGGAGAATATTTCGCTATCAAGGTGTTGAAGAAGGCCGATATGGTTGCAAAGAATCAAGTTGGAAATGTCAAGGCGGAGCGTGCTATTATGATGTGGCAAGGTCAAAGTGAATTTGTTGCAAAGTTGTACTGGACGTTTTCTAGCAAAGACTATCTATATCTTGTGATGGAGTATCTCAATGGAGGCGACTGCGCGTCTCTCATCAAGGTACTGGGCGGTCTTCCTGAAGATTGGGTTAAAAAATATCTTGGAGAAGTTGTCTTGGGAGTTGAGCATCTCCATGAGAGGGGGGTTATTCACCGAGACCTTAAACCCGATAACCTGTTGATCGATCAAAAGGGCCATTTGAAGCTGACTGATTTTGGACTTTCACGAATGGGCTTAGTAGGTCGACAAAAGAGAGCTTTGAACAGTGAGCACGCAGATTCTACTCCGGACTTGCTCAAGCAGGGGCCGTTTGCTCGTTCTACGTCTATGGCATCCTCACGATCAACTTCACTTGATATCCAGGGCCAGACACACTCTCCGAGTGCAACTCCCCAGATGACACCTGACCCCGGCGGTATTTGGCAGCCGTCATACTTCAGTCTCGGTCCCCCCCAGTCAGACCCGCGCCGCATTTCGAATAGCCATCGAAGCGACAGCGGTGGGAGTGAAACGTTGAGCCGCATGCTCACAACATTCTCAATCCACGATTCCGATGCCGGCTCTCAGCCAGCGAGCGCAAGGTTGTTCTTGGATGAAGATGCTATGATTCACGCATCACCCGACCTGACGCCGTACCAGTCTACTACCAGAACTAGCATGGACAGCCATAGCCGAGGCTCCCTCCCTCCGCCAGGCATGATGCCACCCCCCATGGCATTGTTCGACCCTGAAGACACAAATCGACGATTCGTCGGAACCCCAGACTATCTAGCCCCAGAGACGATCAAGGGCGACAAGCAGGATGAGACAAGCGATTGGTGGTCTGTCGGGTGTATCATGTTTGAGTTTCTATACGGCATCCCGCCGTTCCATGCTGATGAGGCTGAGCAAGTTTTTGAGAACATATTGGCGCGAAAGATTCAGTGGCCAGACGAAGCAGACTGTGAACCTGTCTCTGACGAGGCCAAGGATCTAATCAATAAGCTATTATGTATGGATCCCCCGCAGCGTTTGGGATCCAATCGCGAAGAGAAATTCGCTTCGGGTGGTGAAGAAATACGAAACCATTCCTGGTTTGAGGGTGTCAATTGGGTCAGCTTGTTGGAAGACGAGGCACAGTTTGTTCCTCAGCCAGAGAACCCTGAAGATACAGAATACTTTGATTCGCGAGGCGCTGTCCTTCAATCATTCGTAGAGGAGATGGAAGATCAGATGTCGCCGCAATCGTCCACAACCGGGTCCACCGAATACCCGGATAGGCCTCACGACGCACTTTCGCGAGTCCGTTCGCAGGTGAACTCGATGGGAAGAAAGCTGATGCCTCTTCACATCCCCCCTCACGTGCGAGACCTAAAGTCGCGGAGATTGAGTGAACCCATTGCTGCTGATGACTTTGGCAGTTTCTCTTTCAAGAATCTCCCAGTGTTAGAAAAGGCAAACAAGGACGTAATTCAGAAGCTCCGCGCGGAGGCTCTGGCGGTCCAGAGCAAGCAGTCCTCTGTTAGTCCCGGAGGCCTCGGCGGCATGCCATCTCCCGCGCCCTCCCTTGAAGGCAGCCCCGTAGTAGCAACTCATATCCAAAGAACACTGTCTAACGCAAAGGCTGGCAACCGACCGCAATCTCCGTCTGGTCTAAGCCTCTCAAATGCGTCTCCCAATAGGATTTCCCAGGTTTCGCAGCCTTCACAGCCATCGTCTCCCTTGATGGTCTCTTTTATAGCCGGACATGGACTACCAGATGGCCGTAGAAAGGCATCGAGCAATTCGTCTAGCTTGTCGTACCAGTCAACATCATCTTCTCTGCAGCCAAATGCTGCCTTTGATGTACCAAAGGTGCCCCCCAGCCTGCAGAGGGCTGCAACATCCGCGGCCGCGTCGCCGGCCAAACCTCGTGGCGGAGGAGGCAACGCACCACCTCCACTGGCGCTATCCCCAGGGAAGGTGTTGTCAACACCCGTCCGGCAGGGGAGCACGTCTTCAACTAGCCGGTCGAGGTCCTTAACTGTGGGGTCACAAGAAGCCAGTCCCATTGCATCGGATATGCTCCAGCATCACCACCGTAACCGTCGGAGCCAGGTGTTTGACATGTCCCCCTCATCCTCTGATAACGAGGGAGACAAGCACAACGCTCTCCTGAGGGTCCAGAGGCGCCGACAAAGCTCACGACGACTCTCCCAGATTGCCTTTGACAACGGGCCAACCTTCCGACCTCTAGATGTGCTAATCTGTGAAGACCACCCCGTGTCACGAATGGTGATGGAGAAACTGTTGGAGAAGCTACGCTGCCGCACCATTTCCGTGGCTAATGGTTCGGAAGCGGTGCGATACTCAATGAGCGAGATCAAATTTGACATCATCTTTAT
Organism: Trichoderma polysporum; assembly: GCA_030278935.1. Taxonomy (NCBI): domain Eukaryota; kingdom Fungi; phylum Ascomycota; class Sordariomycetes; order Hypocreales; family Hypocreaceae; genus Trichoderma; species Trichoderma polysporum. Next base: position 18,891 of record JARFTM010000144.1, on the reverse strand, counting down.
CGAATATAGGCTCCCGCAGATCAATGGAGCCGACGTGGCCCGTATGATACGCGAGACCAAGAATGCCAACTCCCATACACCAATTGTAGCCATTACTGCATATCTAAAGGAGCTACAGGCGCCACACTACTTTGATTCTCTGATTGAGAAACCCATCAGCTCCTCGAAACTGTCAGAGGTGCTCCGAAGTCTTTGCCAGTGGCAGCCAGAATCTCCACACAGGCCGGCCATATCATCCATAACGGCGGCTATTCCGCTTAATCTCAGAAGGGCGCACCCACGTCCAATGGATGACAGTCCAACGTCGAGCATCTCTGCCTTTATGGGCCGCCAGGGGTCAGCAATGGTGTCAAGCCGGGAGGATTCCATCACTTCTAGCATGTTTGATTCGGAATCGTATACAACCGACGAGATTCCCGTAGTTATTAGCCGCAAGGCAACTGGTGACTGGGAAGACAGTGGCGGTCTCGGAATCACCGATATGGACGCGACGGCTGGGTTCGACAGTCCATCCAAAAGTACACCCTTACTTCTGTGTCAGCAATCGGCACCGGCACACCTAGAGGCCATGTCACGCGGCGTGGATAATCGACTCAAGGTCAGGCAGGATGCCTTTGACAAGAAACCCTCAGAAGGCACGGAGTCGGCAGATGATGAAGATGAAGACCTTGAGGGCAGGAGAGACATGCAGCTTAGGCGAGGGAGCAAGGCCGTCATTGGAAAAAGCACGTTGCCGAGTTCCAAGTTGGGCATTGAAATGATGCGAGCGGACAGCCACGATAGTGTCACGTTCTCAGATAGCACATCCGAAGCTGTGACGCAGGTAGCAACGACGCCTTCCCTAGAACTGGAAAGGCAACTGGTTGGCATACCTGCAGACATAGCGGCATTGCAGAGTACGCCAATCAAAACTGAAGCGGCTGGAGCCGAGTCACAAGATATGCTAGATCCTGGGAGCGCTGAGGCGACGCCGAGACCGCCCACAGCTGGGACAGGCATGGCTAGCGGGAACTCAACGGTGAGAATTCAAATAGACGGGGAAGACGAGACAACACCACGGCCTCTGGGGAAATAGGAATGACAAAATATTCTTCCCATCTCCCCCCCTTTTTTAACGATTTGCATTTATTCACTTCACTCGTTTATTATTATTTTTTACCATTCTATCCACATTGTTCTTCCCCGGCCTGCCGGAGGAAATGCTGTTTCTTTTTACGCCTCCTTTCTTCTATTTACAAAATATACGTTGCTCGGAGACGAGTGAAAAAAAAAAACATTTTTTCCTTTGTATGAAAACAGCAGCGAGGCGTTATATAGGACATGACGACTCAAGATGAATGCGAACAGAGCGAAAGCATGCTTATCAGATGAGATGGATGATGGAATGATGGGCGGATGATACAAATGAGCCTCGCTGTCCCTATTTTCTTTCTCTTTTTCCTCTTAATGGAACAAAGCTCTTGACGAAAGATTACCTTTTTACGCGGGTAGTTAGATAATTTGGTCTGCTAGGGCTCTCGTGGCCATTATTTACTTAGTGTTTGATGTATGTACATATAGAGAAGATTATGATAGTATGGGAATGAAAACTACCTACTTAGCAGTTATTATGAGTGTCTTCCTGCTTGTGCTGTTTGGTGTCTTAGGGGTTGTGCATGTAGATTCCACAGTAGTAGTTCAAAAGTCTGCGGCCAATATACTAAATCTCACTAAAAATAATAATAAGATAAGTCAGAAAAAAAAAAAAAAATTACACAGCATGTTTGAATAAAACACTGTGTTAAATCCTAATTTCGTCAATAAGTTAAGATTTGTATTTAATTTAATTGCATTTTCGATTTTTGGGTGGTGGAAAACTTTTTGGCCCAAAGTATACTGTATCTTAGCATTGGTATTTTTTTGAATTTTGAATTTGCTCTAAAGTGAAAAGTATATAGTTTTACGTGAGCACTAAGAAATGGATAATCAAGTTTGCCTATTTGCGACCGCTCGAACATAAAGGAGAAATTGCTACGGAGCGAGGAGCATACTTCTTTACATCAGAACTAGTAGCTGCAGGGAGAAAATCGGTTTACCATTGAACTGCTCGAAAAGGTAGGAGAGTTGCTTTAGAATAAGGACTATATTTGTTATACGTGAGCACTAACAGTGAGGGAAATAGTAGTTCTACCATTAAACTGCTCGAAAATATAGGAGAATCGCTTCGGAATAGGGGAGCATAGTTCTTTACGTGAGCACTAATAGCAAGGGGAACAGTAGAACCATACACAGATATAAGAGAAACTGCTCTCGAATAGGGAGCATAGAAACTCTCTTGTGAGCACTAATGGTAAGGAGAACGAACAATAGCTTTACCACTGTAAGTCTTTGAGCCATGCAGGAGCGGAGGGGCGGCGGACGGCACAGAAGACACACTCCATGTAATCAGTAAACCGCATATGAACACCGAGTCTGACGCTGAAATGTGGAGGCGGATGGTAAAACGACAATGGCTGCACTATGTAACTAGGTTACCACTTTCAAATACCGAGTCGTACAATTGAGGCAACGGAGATTGATAGCTACCTAGCTACACGAATTAGGCGCGCTCTGTATAATCACTGTATCATTTTCAAATACCGAGTCGAGAACCACGAGTCTCTCTTCTGGGCGTTTTGTGGCAAACTCTGAGTTTTGGCGTGGTATTCATTTCCCTACCTTAGGTTGCCTAGCAGTGTTTTCGCCTTGGCTGATGGCTCGGTGAGCATACGCGTGCTAGCAAGAGAGTTAAATTTGGGTGTGGCTTGACTGCGATGAGGAGAGCTAGGGCTGGTTTATCATGCGCCAGCTGAACTTTCTGATGCACTGGTGCGGAGAAGAAGGTTATGCGTATAGTAGTGAGGTATGTGATGCATGTGATGCATGTGATGCATACTAGATGTGTGACAGCTTTATCCTCTAGAGTCTAGGTTAAGGATCTTGAGTATAGTGTGTCACTACTCTTAGTAGCAGCATGCGGTGGATCTTGCTGTATCGCTGGAGTCTCCACGGGGGAAGGTGAATTGGCGGATCAAGCATCTGGTGCATTGTGATTTTAATGGAGAACTGGTCCGGTCCGTTTGATTCCTGTGACAAATTGAAAAAAAGGTCGTGAGCCTTCTCCAGGGTAGCGCACAGAGAGGAGAGAGTTCTTCAACGATGCTCAGATGGTCGTCAGTGGAGGCAGCCATCTACGTAGCCCCCTCTGCCCCGCCCAGATCAATTGCCCTTTCTGGGGAATACTAGATAGACGGAAAAAAAAAAGGCCAGAAAGAAAAGTACAAGCGGATGTTAGCCGAAAGACCCTGAATTCTAGACCTGCAGGTCGCATGTACGGATGGAGCTCTCCCGCTCCCCTGATAACCTTACTGCTACTCTACTCTACAGAGTACTGCGTACTTGGATCGGATATGCAAACACGACTTCGGACAACGCTGAAAGAAAAATCCAAGAGAAGAAAAAAAGTAAAGTGTTCTGGAATTTGGAAAAAAAAAAAAACTTCTCGGCCGTTTCGCGTATTTTTGTGGCTGTGGCGTTTTGTCCGTCAGATTGCTATTCCCCGGTGGTGGCGGCAGTGGCGGCGGGCAACTGGTGTACTTTTGTTGCTTTTTTCTTTTTTTCTTTTTCTTATTTTGTCCTTGTGCTCTATTCTTCAACGTACCATGTAGGATTGAGTACGCGCCGGGAATCCTTTCTTCGTGGCGAGACAAGCGCGGGTCCCAGCATGAACGTAGCATTGGCTGCGTGAGGGCTCGTGCTTTTATGCATTTGCGGACTAATAATGTATGAGACACTGTAATTGTGCTATTTGCTGCAACTAACTGAAACCACCTGATGCGTGTCCTCACTGCTCCGGCGTTACGAAAATAAAATAAAATAAAATAAACAAACAGATTAAAATACATCGCCACCTACCTAATAGGTAGTCTACTGAGTTGCTCATGCTTACAGGTACCAGCACAGGGCGCCGACGCTATCTATTGGAGCTCGGCGACTGATGCCGGGGAGATATTGATTACTGCTCGCATGTTGCACGTTCCAGCTGCTCTAAAAACCCAAATCAGCCAGCCTCATGCCAGGACGTTGCACGTTTTCCACTGATTGGGCCAAAGGGCAGGAGGGAGGGCGAGAGGCTCGCGGGCGAGGCCGAGCGAGAAAACTAAATCGCCATTAAACCTTAAAATTTCCACGACCTGACTATGGAAGCTGTGAAAAAATACTAGGCCTAGTCCATAACGGCACCACATCCAAAGAAAGACCCTCGGTGCATACTTGGGGAAATAAATGGATATTCACCGTTCGATAGTCTCGCCTGTCATGCTAAGATCATCACACATTCTTATTTTTCTTATTTCTTATTTGCTTGTTTTTCTTTTTCTTTTTCTTATTTTTTTTTGCCTTTTCCCTTTCTGTGTTGTGTTGCTCCGGCGCTCTTTCCATTTACGTCCTGGAGCAAGCACTGGAGCAAAACACTGGAGAGGGGAAGTCTCGACTCTAGACTTGACTCACGCGACAACTTGCCCACTTCGGCTGGTCGTACTTGGCAAGGTGGATTGTGTGACGTACAAGAGCGGTCGCCAAGCATGTCCCGTGTGTGATAGGTTACAAATGCCGGGAGTTATTGGACGACATGCGAAGATTCGAAAAAACCATCTGGCGTCGTAGAAAGCTGTAAACGAAGCAATTCAAAGCCTCGTTTTGGGCAATTTTAGCATCTAGTCAGGCTTTCTGCTCGGTGCCAGAAACGGCCAGCGCAACTGCTGTATTTTGTTAGGGGGGGGCCCCAATAATTTGGGCAAGATCGGCACGAGTTTTGGCAGTCTGAGGTGCCGCTCTATCCGGATGCAGCAGCAGCAGCGCCAACCGGGAAGGCACCACGCACCACGCCCTTGCGCTCTTTCCCTGTGCGACGCCCTCGTGTCGACTAGGCACAATTTTAAGATGCTGACCAAAGATTGTGCGCCTAAGATAGCGGCCAATAGAGACCTGTAGAGACCTGTCGAGCATCAGCTACAGAAGGGACGTGACGCCTGAATTGTGTGCATCAGAATTGATCTCTAAATCTTTTCTAGGGACCATCGCAGTGGAGACCTCTATTCCTTAACATTTTTTCCCCTCTCTACTATCCCGCCACAGAAACATTCATGCACAAGGAACTAGGCAGTAACCATTTTTGCTGCTCCATATTTGTACGTGATTATCGAAGCAGGGAACTTTGTTGCTTTCTGTTGACCGAGGCCCGAATGAAGGAGGGTGCACACCCAGCGGCCACAGGCGCCAGATGGGCCACCGAAGAAACATGGTTGTGTCTAGAATCAGCACAGGCACCCTTACCGGATGGCCTGCATGAATGGCCATAGCCAACCTTGGAGACTCGTCGCTGAACCGTAGACGATGGCGAGATGGCCCGATTTGCTCAGCAAATCCTGCTCAGAATCCTGCTCAGACGACAGGGCAAAGAGAAAGGAAAAAAAAGAGAGAAACTAGCAAGCAGACCGAAAGCCTCGCCTGGAGAAGCGAGCGAGCGAGAAACCCATGAGCGCCAAAGCCAGCCATCGGATTGCTTAGATGGTGGCGGTAAAATCTTAGATCCTGACCTTTCGAACCATGACTCTCTCGGACTACGGCGAATCGAACGATTACAGTAACACTACCGGACACTCTGCGCATATTTTCCTACGGCGAGTACGAAGCGCTAGATCCGAGACAGAGGAGGAGGTCTAGCACCTGTTCAGCCCATGGCTTTCCGCTACGACCTTCTAGGTAGTACTTACTAGTAGTATTACGGGTCGCTGGCTGCTCAAAAAGCAAAAGAGACCGACGGGCGGGTTCCAGGACGCTGCGAGCGGGCCAAGGTCGAACAAGGTGTGTGGGCAAACTGTGGAGAGCATTTTGAACCACCACGAGGCGACGACGACGGAATGGAGTAGCTGGACCAAGCGTGTCCGCCCCCGGCAAGGCCACTGATGGCCGTAGGTTCGCCCACGATGGTGATTCAGAGATTCTGACTGGCTGCTCAGACACTGTCTTTCGGTCGTCGAATGCGGCTTAAACCGTGAAGCACATGGCTGATGTTCACAATGCCTTAAAAATACTGCGTTTTCGCGGGTCTTTAGCTTGCAGCTTTGCCTGCTACCGTCAATCTGGATTGACTTGACTTGCGACTGCGATAAACAAATAAAGCAGTTGCATCCCTTCATCTCGATTTTCCCGTCTCCCTTCTTCTTCTTCTTCATCCTCATCTTCGTCACACTTTCTCTCTTGTGTGTGCTGGTGTGGTGGAAGCTCCCCAACGCAACTAATCCTTGTTGCCAGGGCATTGTCTCTTCACATTCCCGGATATTTCCCCCGCAACGGCTACCCTCGCCGTCCAATCACGTTGCTTTTTCCGGCAGCAGCTGCACAATTTTCGGCTACCTTCTACTGTGTGCATTGCATAACCCGTTTATACCATGGCCAGTAAGGAGCACCATGGCCTGGGCGGCATGATCCCAGGCGAGATCCCCATTCCCCACGGTCCTCACGGAGACAACGACGACCGCGATGACTACCCGCTCGATGGTGTCAACCTCGACGAGCGCCTTGTCTTCAGCCATGTCACCCGTCCCGACGACAGCTACACTCCGGACGGTACATACTGGGCTGATCTGCCTTTCTCCCAGCGTGTCAAGTTCGTCTCGGCCGTCGACCGCCAGGTCGCCAGTGAGGAGCTGAGCACCATCTGGTCTATGATCAAGAAGGATCCTCTGTCTCCTTTGTCTTGGTATTTCCGCAATGCTGTCATTCCTGGTGCCGGTCTTGGTCTGGAAGGTTACGTCCTCTTCTCCATTGGTAACCTGGCGCCTCTTTTCGCCGCGGCATGGCCCGAGTGTTGGGGCACCAAGGCTACCGAATGCAACCCCAATTGGATTGCTAGTGTGACTTATTTGGAAGTTGTCGGTATCATGTTTGGTCAGGTCATTGTTGGTGTAAGTGCTCACTCTCAACTCGCCAACTTGAAAATAGCAAAGAAACACGAAACTGACTTTATAAAAAATAGGTTATTGGTGACTGGATTGGTCGTCGCTGGGGTCTCATTCAGGATGCCATTATCATGTTTATCGGTCTCCTTATGCTTACAGCTTCTTGGGGTCTTAGTCTCCAGGGCTGGGTCATCTGCTATGCTTGGTCTCTCTTCTTCTACTCCCTCGGTGTCGGTGGTGAGTATCCCATCACTGCTACTTCTTCCCTGGAGAGCGCGGTCACCGCTGGCAAGCTCTCTACCAAGGAGGATCGTCTGCACCGTGGTCGCCGTGTCACCATGGCCTTCCTGATGCAAGGTTGGGGTCAGTTTGTCAACCAAGTTCTGCTCATCGTCCTGCTCGCTATCTTCAACAACGGCCGAGGCGGCCCCCCTTACTCCAAGGAGGCTGCTCAGTTCACCTTCCGCCTGTCCTTTGCCTTCCCTGCCATCGGTACTTTGTGGCTTGTGTACTACAGAACCTGGAAGATGCCCAATGCCTCCAAGCAGCTTGCTGATGCAAAGAGCCGTACCAGTGTCACTGGTTACGACGTTACTGCTCTCAAGTCGTGCTTCACCCACTTTGGTGGACGTCTGCTCGCCACCGCTGGTACCTGGTTCTGTAACGATGTCTTCTTCTACGGCAACAAGCTCTTCCAGGGCCAGTTCATCAAGGTCATCTCTGACAACCCTAGCTCCCTCATGACCACATGGACCTGGAGCTTGGTCAACATTGTCGTTTCTCTGGCTGGTTACTACGCCGCCACTTTCCTCATCGACAACAAGCTTTACGGCCGTAAGATGATGCAGCAGGTTGGCTTCTTCATGTGCTTCCTCATGTTCGTCATCCCCGCCTTCAAGTACGACTACTACTCTAGCCCTGCCGGCATCCACTCTTTCCAGGCTATGTACTTTTTGTCGTCCTTCTTCAACCAGTTCGGTCCCAACTCCGTCACTTTCCTCGTGGCCGGTGAGGTTTTCCCTACCCCCATCCGTGCTACTGCCCACGGTTTCTCTGCCTGTCTTGGAAAGGCTGGTGCCCTGCTTGCTTCGATTCTGTACAACTACATCCCCATTCAGACTCGATTCTACGTCGTCCCTTGGTTTGGTCTGGCTGGTATGTTCCTCACCTGGCTTTTCCTGCCCGACACCACTGGTCTTGATCTTAAGGAGCAAGAGCGACGATGGCGCTACATCCGTGAGGGCAAGGCCGAGGAATACCACGGTGTTGCCGTCCACCCCGTTCACTTGTCCCTGTGGGAGAGAATCCGTGGCGCCAGCAAGTCTTATGACCCCCAGTTGGACTGGAAGCAGAAGGTTGAGGACATGCGCGCCGAGTGGGAGGCTGTCCAGGCTGCTCGTGGCCCCAAGGAGACCGAGGATGAGCACAGCGGCATGCCTGATGATGGCGAGTTCTCTCCTGAGATTCACGCCTTCTTCAAGCGCTCCAGCCCTGCTGCGCGCAACCACGGCGGCGTCTTGAGCGAGAAGACTGTCACTGATGAGGCTTCTTCTGAGTAAAGAAGGCCAACCTTTTTTCTTTTTCACTTTTTCCTGGTTCGAAAGACCCTTATTCTACATCTTTTATTACAATCATTTTTCTTAACGCGTAATATGCATGAGGAGGTTCATGGGGGGATATCTCTCTTTTTTCCGTTATACCATATATCCGGTTTATGATGAAGAGGTGGCTTGCACACACTGGCGTGGATAGAGCTGACGTGTATCTGCATGGTTGTTGACAGAAGAGTCTCAACGTTTGATTTTTATGTGATTCCCTGAAAAAATGGTGAAATCCTGTTAGAGGACAGGATGGGAGGAGGAGTGGAGTATGATATGAAGCATCTAGTATATAAACCTGAAATGCAAATGAAATACCATTGCAATGTGCAATGAGTTTTTTTTTGAACAAAATGCGTGCCAATATTGTGCACTTTTGTCTTGTGAGCATAAACATGTGAAGTCGTACATGATGTCTTAACCATGATAGTCTTTTTGGCGTATCGTCTGGCCTTCAGAGGCCCTTTAAAGGAATTATACCTCCAGCAATCCACCGTTACTAAGCCTTCGTTTCACTGTGTTATATATGAAGTACCGTTAATCCTACAACGCAAAGTAAATTGGGAAAAGGAACAGTATCGCCATTACACTCTGACATTAATGCCATTTTCCAGTTTTGTTTTAAAAACACAAATAGCGTCAAAGATTCGAATCATCACCGAGTGTTAAACCAACTTGGGTACGTAATTCACTCCGCATTCCGCAACCCACAGTTTCCACAACCTCCTAATATCCGAGACTACTCCGCATTTCCGCAATCCGGCAGTTGTCACAACCTCCTATCCGATACTACTCCGCATTCTCCTGTCTTCCCCTGTTTCGTACTTCTTTCTTCTTCTGTCTATTTTGAAGATATTTTATGCGGCGGCGTATACGAATATACGGTTACCAATGAAAGGGTGAAGCATTTAAAAACATGGGTAAAATAGTGGATTATATCGGGGTTGCTGACAGGTATGCTAACCTAATGTAGACATAGCTAACCCGGATACAGCGCATCGTGAAAATCGACGTCTTGGCGGGAAATAGGTGGGTGGAGGTATCGGATGGGGAGAGAGGGTGACCTTGATATACGTAGAAGGGGAGGAGATAGGTTGGTTGTAAAAACCGCTTAATGCCGAGTTGTGAGATGGGAGATGGGAACGCTGACTGGTGTGCTAGCCTTATTGGGAAGTGGTGATGGAAGGAAGAGTGGTTTTGATGTAAGTTGCTGTGTGTAAGTTGCTTGTTAGGAGATCAGTAGTCGAATGAATATAAATACCTAGGAGAGGTTGTGTATTGAATTTGAGGATCCCTTTCATTATAGACAACCAGACATTTTGTATTAATCAAAGCAAACAACCCTTGTTCTCATATTTCAATAGCCTCATCGACTCTTGCAAGCAATCCATTCTTATACTCCTATTTCAAACAACTTGATCAGCTTTTTTTTTTTTTTTGCAAAAGAGAAAAGAACCGACAGACCAGCAATCATGGCCACCGCAGTACCCTCACAAGTCATTCTGTCCTCGGAATTCGTATTGAACAAGTACGGAGAATCCCTCGCTGGAAAGACAAGTATGTCATATGCACCAGTTCATTCCTACCCTCAAGCCTTCCCCCCCCCCTCGTCCATGCAAGACTAACATCCAAAAAAACAGTCCTCATCACTGGTGTCGCCGGTGACTCCATTGCAGGCGAACTCGCCGTCCAACTCAGCTCCGCCAACCCTGCTACCCTCATCCTAACTGCCCGAACCGAATCCCGCATCGAGCCCATCGTCGCTAAGATCAAGGCCAAGAACCCCAGCGTCACAGTCCGTTTCCTAAAGATCGATCTCGCCGACCTCAAAGACGTACGAAGAGCAGTGCAAGAGCTCAGCGATGTACCCAAGATCGACCACCTCGTTGCCGTGGCGGGCGTCATGATGCCTCCCTACGCAAAGACCGTCGATGGCGTAGAGTCGCAGTTTGGCGTCAACTATCTGGCTAATTTCCTGTTGGTCAAAGAGCTGCTGCCCAAGATTCGGGCTGCGGCGCCCAAATCTTCGATTGTCATTTGTGCGAGCTCCGCTGCGCGGGGAGGCGTCGTCAACTTTGACGATGTCAGCTATAGTGTTCGTCTTGTCCCTTCTCCCCTTTACTACCTCATCCAATATGTATACAAAGCTTCCGATTATTGATGTCTCGCATTGCACAGGATGGCAAAACATATGAACCCCGCGCCGGATATGGACAGTCTAACGCTGCTCGAGCTATCTTCGTTAAGCTTCTAGCAGAGAAGCTAGAAGGGGAAAGCATCCGCGTCTTCAGCCTCGATCCTGGTGGTAAGTATCCTTGAAAAAAAACAGATCTGTAGTACGAACCGCAGCTAATCAGTCATACTTCGTTCAATAGCGGTTGCGTCAGGGCTACAACGCCACTTCACACCCGAGTTCATCGAACAGATTAAGGCGCTGCGGAGTTCAACCGAGCGTAAGTATTTTCAAAGCACGGCCAATTAAACCATCATACTTTGTGCTGACAATTCATCTGAAAACAGCTATGCGTGATTTAGATGGCCGCCCAATCACTTTTCCACCTTTTACTGGCACGTCCGAGGGAGCGGCGACGCTCATCACCGCCATGGTTGACCCGACTATCGAGAAGTCTAACGGTGCTTACCTGCACCATAATGCGGTTGCCGATGAGGAGCTGACCTCGCATATCCTGAATCGCGAAAACTGGACAAAGCTGTGGGAGCTTAGTGAGAAGCTCATCGGAGAGCCCTTTACCGTCTAAACAATCCTTCCCTTTGTCTCTCACTCGATTCTCCTCTAGAGCTCTTCCAGAGTCATCTCACACCGCTCCATGTACCAACATATCTCGATAAAAAGAATCAAGAAATCAAGAAAGCATATTCATCATAAAATCTCCACGGGTTCTTCATGCCTCTTCCTCCGCCAGTAATTCGTCGTTGTGATTATGTCTGGACACTCTTCCACTACCCACGGCCACTTCCGCAGCATGGATACCGAGATTTCGTATGACGCGGGATCGCAAGCCTCTCCCCACACCACGACTCCTATCATGCCGTCCTCATCGGACTGGCCGCTTTGTAGAAACATATGATGACAAAATTCATCTTCATCAAGGTCCTTGTTCAGTCGTCTCAATAGAGCGTCTCTCAGAGATGGCTGTGGACAAAGGTCAATCCATGGATGATGGATAACTTGTCTCTGCAATGCAGTCGGCCGTAAACTAGGCGGCAGATGTTCCAACCCATTATCATCGTTAGCAACGCCATTCGCAGCAGCCGGAGTCGTTCCATCACATGATGGTGCAGGAGGAAGAGCAGGTAAAACAGCACTGTAGTTAAAAGGCGATATGATATCCTCAACCATTTCATCCATCGTCAATCCAATCGCAGACGCAATCGTCGCGGCGGCTCGGATGACGTTGAATTGCATCACCGACAACAGCAGCTGACTGTCTAGCGTATATTTCTCAACGTTCCGAGAAACCAATTCATGAAGTCGATAGAAGAAGAGTGCACGGTCTTCCCGAGTCATGCTACAGAAGAAACGAAACGCCTTGTCGCGGTGTTTCTTGGAGAGGAAAATGTCCGGGAAGCCTGGGTTATAGTACTTGCTTTGGCTGTCGTGGTTGCGACCAACAATAGTCATATCTAAATCAGATCCTTCCTTGGCGTTATCTGACGTTGATTGCGTCTGATACTGATGCTGTTCTTTATTCTGCTGCTGCTGCTGCTGCGGCTCACCTCGTTGCCGCCTCCCAGTCCTCGGATCTACGTAAAAGACCCATTTGCTAAACTGATTCCCCCCCTGCTGCTGCTGTTGCAGTTCCTTCTTTCGCTTACCTACCTATCGATTAGTTCCGCTCCAAAGAAAGAGACAGTGTTGCTCCGATATTGTGACTTACGGCTCGCTCGCTGATTCAGTCGATTCTGCAATTTCCGCCGACTCGCCGCACTCTCCATCTCCTCCACGCTCGTTGCTTCAGACATGAATCTCCGCTAAAAGAAAAAATATTGCTGTTATAAGTCCTCTTTCGAAATAATGAAGAGCAGCGTCATAGCGTAGTTTAGCTGCGATTTCTTGGGGGGGAACTTAGGAGGTTGAATGAACACAGCTGCTGCTGACTTATAGACTTACGGGTAACGCGCAACCTTATTTAAGTCCGCGCCCGGGTTCCACCTAAATCCGGTCCGCTATTCTATTGCGTTTCGTATTTGACAGCTGCCTGTCTAAAAACCACTTCTCCTAGTATATAACGTGGCCATTCTATTGTTTATAACTTAGATTTGACCCATTTTGGATCGATCTTTATGCTATCTAACCACAAACCACAGACCACATCCTGTTTGCTATTTTGAAGTATTACGTTGTCACAGCTACACGGTTCATTCGCTGACATAAATTCTTTTTCATCACAAGCATTGCTCTTAAACTGGGGAAAAAAAAAGGTTAACCACATACCGTCGGCCAGCTCGTCTTTTCAAAGTTCGACAGTGAGTATCGCTACGCTATGATTTCGTTTATTATACATGTAACTCGCAATATCCCACAACATGGAAACTCTGCATTTTATGAGGGGGTTGGGGGGGTATGTAGAAAGATGCTGCTGCTGCTGCTAGTGACACAAGACCTATAACCAGAAAAACAAAAACAAAGAGATTTCGCTCATGTGCCCTAAACAGTAAAGAGAGGAAAAAAAGTCAAGAAGATAAGAAAATCGCACCAAGGAACTAAAGGAAAACAAAAGACGATATGACATGCAATGAAATGAAGAGGGGGGAAAAAAAGAGAAAAAAAAAAGAGCTACTCCATCCGTGCGGACTTTTTCGCTCTCCGTATATAAATCATTCCCTGGCTGTCATTGTTTCCTGTCCCTGTCCCTGTTCCAGTTCCCGTCCCAGTTCCCGTCCCAGTTCCCGTCCCTGTTCCAGTCGCCGCTGTTGTTGCCGTTGCCCCAGCTGTTCCGGTTGTTCCAGCCCCAGCTCCTCCTGCTGTCTTTTTATCGTCATCGTTAGCGTCGTTATTCGTCTCCATGGCTGCTCGGGTCCCCGCCGGAACGATGACGCTCAGCACACAGTCGTCCAAGTGTTCATAAAAGTCCTGCGGTGCAGCAAAGCGATTGTTACAAATGGAACAGATGGCGCTAGCCCCTGAATTTGCAGACAGCGTAATGAGTCGGCCGCCTCTGTTGGTCGTATGGCTATGTAGCGGCGCCTGCTCGACCTGGTGGGCTGCGGCAAGGTGACGCTTGAACACGTCGGCTCGATTAAACGCCTTTGCGAAAGCCGTGCTGACTCCAGGGCAAAATGGGCACACCATTGTACCTCGGTAATGCGTAAGAGCATGCCGATTCTTATCATACTTGCGAGCAAAGCCCTTAGTGTGATACTCGCACGACTCGATGGGGCACTTCTCGGGCCTCTCTTCCTGGTGCGTGAGCATATGGGCTGCTAGGTCTTTGAAAACGCGCCCACAATCCGGGAACGGGCATCGACTACGGTTCTCAGGCGCTGGCGGCGTCGGTATGGGTCTCGATAAGTGGTGCGGGAGTGGCGGCTGGGATGATGGTGGCGGCGGCAGTGATAGCGGAGGAGGAGGAGGAGGAGGCGGTGGAGGTGCTAGTCGACCGGCCGGGCTCCGCGAGATCATTTCCCAGGGCCCTGGGTCCTCCATGATACTCGGTGATACCGTCATCGAACTAACAGACGATGCCGATAAATGCCCACTGTTGATAGGTAGAGATGGCAGCTCCATCACGGGAGCTGGCGGTATAGATGCTAGCGGCACCGTCCTGGCGGTGGGCTGCTTTATATCCTCCTCTTCTTCGCCATCACTCGACATGTCATTGTCGACATCACCACTCACTTCGGCCACAGACTGCCTCACTTCGCGCATCCAGTCCTTCAGCAACGACATGGGCGGCCAATCGCCGCTGGCTTTGCCTCCGCGATGAGGGTTGAAGTGAGCCCGGCGAAGATGAGCCGCAGCATTATAATACGCGCCATAGTGCTTTTGCATGACGCAGGCTTTGCAGCTCGATAGTGGAATGGTAGGCTGTGGAGATGATGGACTATGCCCTTCAGGTTCACAGCAAACCCATCGCTTTACTAGTGCTGCGTGTTTCGCATCTGTATGGCGTCTCAGCTCGTGTTCGCCGCGGAACCCTTCGGGATATTCATTACACTTGCGACAGAACACGCGCCGTAAAGGGGGTCTTTGATAGGCAGGCTTAAATCTCATGGGAGTCAACTGGTTTGCGAATATGTTTGTGGGAGCTTCCGCAACCGTATGTCTCCTGGCCCGTCCAACATGTTCTGGAACTGACTGGCTTAAGGAAGCCGAGGCCCCTCCGCGGTTAATATTGGCGTCATCCAACGCCTCCGGGCGCGGTGCAAGTATCTCTCTGTATGAAGACGAAGGGGGAAATGCGGAACTACCGACGGATGACCAGCGCGGCTCGCGCGCCGAGATGGCCTGGGGTGTCGGCAGTTGAGATTCATTGTTGAGGGAAAGGACTGCCCGTCCGGGGCGAATGAAACCGTTGAATCCAAACATGTCGTTAGTTCCGCTTCCTAAACTCATGAGAAAATCTGCACTGGAGCGAATATTTCGGGCCTGCCACGTGTCCATGCGCATGATGCGGCGTGTAAGCTCATATACGGGCACATCGTCCTGGGGCACGTCATTGGGAGAGCCATCCGTCAACATCGGTCCGCCTGTGATGAACAAGTGGACAAGCGCCTTGTACACGCTGTCTATCGTGGTTTGAGGGTTATCTCTGAGCGGGCTTTGGTGTCGAAATGCGGGATAAGGTAGTAATGATATTGAAGCGAGGTCCATAAGCAGCGTGCGAATTATACTGAAAATGCAAAGGGAGTAAAAAACGGCCAGCCATTCTTTCGATTGAAGAGGGGAATTTCTCAAAGCAATCGCCTCGAAAGTCTTCAAAAAAGTTACCATGGCATGCTCGACAAGGCGGCTGTGTTCTCCAGTGAAATCCAGGCGGTCTGATGGTGGCCGATATCCGAAGTTGGGATCCAATTGAAGGACGGGCTTGGGATGGAAAAGGCAATAGAAGGCGGTTTCGCGTAGTAGCACCTTGGCATGGTATAAGACCGGGTACTGTGATTCCTCGGCCTCGCGAGAGGGAGATATGTATCCGGTATATCTCAGGAGATCGAGCGCGCTGCATGATGTCTCCTGGCAGTTCCAGCTGGCGGCCATGGCGCAAAGGATGGGGGGAGCGCGATCGAACATATCCCGGGTAATTTGTTGCGCCTCGTTGTGTCCATCGAGCCTCCTCTGAGATTGTTGTCCCGACCACCAGAAGGCATCTCGATAGTCCATACAGGTCCTAACATGCTCACCGACATGTGCTGGGAAATAGCAAGTTCTTTGCAGATAGTCGTTTACATTTTGTCGCCTTATGGGTGATGTAGAAGAAGTAGGCGTTTGAATCTGTGCCTGTGAGAAAGAAGAGCCTATAACACGGCGTTGTTAGAGATGTGCGTGGTGAAGGGTTCCAGTAGTTTGCAAAGACCTTGGGGAATAAAGAAGAGGCGGGAAGATGTAAGAGATGGAGGAGGTTCAGAGAGGTCGCATGGGGAAGAGATATGTAGAGGGAGAGGGGGAGAGAGAGAGGGAGGAGGAGGAGGAGGGAGCAGAGAACCAAATTGTTATACCTGGCAGTAAATAATCGGTAAAGGCGCTGAGAGAGCTGCGGAAGCACCCAATGACAGCCCAATGGTCCTCAGAGCTTATCAATGGCAGGTTTGCGCAGGAAGAACACGGCTGGCTTCTGTCGCACTGATTCAACAAAAGAAACGGAACAAGTCAGTCTACGATGGAAAGACGCCAAAAAGAGATAAAGAAAAAAAGAAACAAAGTAAAAGAAAATGTCAAATATCAGAGAGTCATATCCCACCTCCTTCTTGGTCACTTTACAGCGAAGGCATGGCTGCTGGTCATGGAAGAGACGAAGCTCTCCAATGGACTCTAGACGAGGCAAGCTATCGACCCTGCTCCTCTTCAATGGCGGGAGGAGAGGCTCGACATCGGCGTCGACGGCGCTCCTTGGGGCGGCTGAGCGGCTAGAGTATGCGTAGGTTATGAGCGAGTCTCGCCGTTCCGTCGAAGGCGTCGGGATTCTGAGAGGAGGGAGCTTGGAGGACAAGGCGGGGCGTGGAAGGTGCATGAGAGGCGACGGGCCCAACGATTCGGAGGCATTGGGTCTGGAGGGGAGGGCGGACAGCGACGATAGCGACGACAACGACGAACTGGCGGCAGAGAGCTCGGAGTCTCTCTTGGAGTGAGAGGCATGCATTCGGGCGTGGCTGCTCCGATCAAGCTCGGTGGGAAAACCGTAGACGTAGTGGATGCACCGGTCGTTCCAACACTTTAGAGAGTGAAGCGGATAAGCGCTGGACACAAACTCGCTGCCGCGCTCCCGCTGGGCCCGGAGGACAGGGTCGTGGAGCTCCAGATGCTTGTCCAGCCAAGAGCCGAACCCTGGCGGCGCCGATCGCGAAGAGCCTCTCAGGGGCTCGACAACATCCACGTCTATTTTGCAAGAGCAAGAAAAAAAAGAGAGAGTGAGAGTTAGCGTTTGACAAGGTGAACTAATAATAGGACCCGGGCCTGTTGGTCTTTGGGCCTGATGATGTATGGAGTACAAGGCAAATGTAGCATCAGTATTTTGACAAATGGATTGGGGGCTTGCATGAGGCGGGTTGGTGGCGGCGGCGGCGGGCTGCGTGGAGAACGGGAGATGGGCAGCTAGCTAATCAAGTACAAGTAGCGGTAGCAGGAGGGTCTCAGCTTACTATCTCGAACACAAGCAGCCTCGAGGCACTCGCAGCGGTATTGAATGGCGCGAGCCTCTTCCATGTCGGACATGAAGGGGGCTACGCGCGACGGAAGGTCTGATAAAGCATTGGCAAGTCAGCACATGGGCTCCGTTGCCGGACCAGAACGAATGATGGGCTCGTAACAAAATGTACTATATGTAAGGACGGAGCACGGTACGCATGTGCGGGAGGAGCATGCATCTTGTCTTGTCTATGTATGTATGTATGTATGTACAGTACGTACGGAGCAATACAAGTAAGGTAAGGAAAATGGCAAGGTAAAGCAAGGCAAGGCAAGGTAGGGGAAAGAGAGAAAGCGTGTGTGTGTGTGTGAGTGGGTGTCAATCGAGGCCGGGCTCAAATGTGGACAAGGCTGTATCAGGACCAAGGCAAGGGAGCGGAGAAAGACAGGCAGGCGGTTAGCCAGGCAAGGGAAGAGAAGAGAGCAACTGGGGGAATGATGGAAATACGCGCGCACACAGGGTACGGGCCAATGCACACATACGCACATGGGTGTGCAGAGAGAGTCAGAATGCGAGAAGAGCGGGAGAGAAAGAAAGAGAGAGAGAGAGACAGAGGCGGGTGTGAGCAGAGCGGCGAGACAGCGCCAAAGACACAGGCAGATGGAGCGGACCGAGAGTGAGAAACATGGAGGCATACCGTGATGATCAACGACGTTCTCAAGGACGCGCAGTTTGTGGCGCAGCATGTCGAGCTCTTCCGACAAATTGAGACCATGATGGAAGACATGGTGAGTGCCCAGCAGGGCGGCCAACCTGGCCTGGATATCAGCCTGTTGGTCCAGCAGCTGGCGGACGGCAGAGTCGACGTCGAGATCCGGGACCAGGCCAGACATGCTCGCGGTGCTTTTGCCGGACAAGTTGTAGCTGTTACTGTTCTCGTTATTGCTGCTGATGCCGCTGCTGCTGTTTTCTTTTTGTTGTTGACGCAGCGCGACGCTTGCTTTCGTCTTTTCGGCTGCTCTATCACCAGGTCGGCATCCAGGCCTCAGGACATGCTGTCGACGCCGAAATTGCCCGTGTCCATGGCTTGCGCCCTGGATCAGGGCAGCTGAGTGAACGAGGGCGAAAACGGTACCCGGGCGAGCAAACAGCAAGCTGAAGCGGAGTAGGAAGAAGAGAGAAGAAGAAAACAAAAACGTCTCCTACGGGATAGAGGCTTTCGGGTTTGCTTGTTTCCCTTTGAGATGGGTTTCCTGGGAGCCTTGACAGACGTTTGTTTTCTCTTTTCTCTTTTCTCCTTTCCGATGCGCGCTCTCTCTCTCTCGCTCCTCAAGAGCCGGTCTCGACCTGATTTCCCGCGTTCTTGCGTCCTCTGCTAAAACCTCTCTCTTTTTTTCTGCTTTGCTTTCCTGCTCGCCTACTGCCGGTCTCGCGAACAATTTTCTCACCTGCATTTGCTCTCCTTTCGAACTTGCACGCCCACCTGCCACCCCTTGGCCCTCCCCCCTC